>OMNN01040786.1:0-13889 GCA_900302755.1 Chromis chromis
GTCAATAATCTGGATATTTACACACACAACTGTCAATAATCTGGATATTAAGACATAAAACTGTTAAAAATCTGGATATTAACATACAAAACCATCAATAATATGGATTTTAACACATACAACTGTCAATAATCTGAATATTTACACACAAAACTGTCAATAATCTGGATATTAAGACATAAAACTGTCAATAATCTGGATATTAAGACATAAAATTGTTAAAAACCTGAGTAATAACACACAACTGTCAATAATCTGGATATTAACACACAAAACTGTCAATAATCTGGATATTAACACACAAAACTCTACACAAAAACTACAACCTTGCACTGATCCATCCAGGTAAACTTGGTGTGGTGCGTTTTATCTTATCTCTCTGACTGCTATTCTCGTTTATTTCCTATAATTAGTCTGACTGTTATTTAATTTCTGAAGACATTTAACACTAAGGTTCATTGTTTGGTTTTAAAGTGGTTGAAAATGTTTCTGCAGCCACTTTATCTTTCTGACAAGACAAACTGTTGTTCGCTGAAAAGGAATTTCATTTTTACTCGGACGAGAAATAAGTGACGTGAGATGACAATGAAATTCCGCTGCATTATTCTCGGTTCTATATAGACTGAAGGATAATGCAGAGGAAGTCGCCTCCGCCCACCACAGCATCCTTCCCTCATTTCTCTCTTTACAATTTCCTTCCCATTCTCCTGCTCTCACATTTTCTTCCTCACCTCAATCACTCGGCCCATCTTCCTTTGTATCAAAGCTCCACACTTTTAACTTTTATCGACTTCCCTTCTTCTCACCACTTTCATTCCAGATCAATCTTTTCATTATTTCCATCTAAGTTTTCCCCTTGGCTCTTTTTCTCGTTCTTCGTTTTTTTTTTTTTTTTTGGGGCTTCCCATATCTCTGAATTGATTTCCTCTTTTGCTATCCCTCGCTTCCACCTCCCACCTCTCCATCCCTCCACCCGTCCACTTTTCCATCTATTATATTCTTCTATCTGTCCATGTGCTGCCTCTTTACAATGGCTTTCATCATTATCAATCAGACCATAATCTCCCCATCCCTGATCCACTCCTTCAAGCCTTTTTTTTTTTTGTGCATTTTTTTTCTTCTTGATTCTTCATCTTCTTCTTTTTCCATCCAACCACTGCAACACCATCCTCTTCCTCCTCCTCCTCCTCCTGGTTCTCCTCATCCTTCCTTCCTTCCCGTCTTCTCTCCATCTCTGCTCTTCACCACTCCTTCAACCATCTTCCATCTCTGACTTCAACCCTTCACCCTATAAACACCATTATCATCATCACCATCATCGTCGGCTCCCCCACTCTTCTACCTTCGCCCCTCAGGGGGGGTGGAGGATGCTGCATCTGGGTCGCCATGGCAACGACTCAAACACTGTTGCCGTGGCAGCCCTATCAGCTAATTGAAGCAATTATAACTTAGCAGCAGCTGCCGTACCAGTCCGTCCCTTCCCCCCTCTCCTCCCTGCTTTCTCCCCCATCTCTCCTCTCTCTTCCTTCCCCTTCCCCCTTCATTTTTCCATCCCTCCATCTTCTCCTCCTTCTTCTACCCTCCCCCAACTCTTCCTTCACTCTCCTGTCCCTCGTTGCTTACCCTGTCTTCCAACCTCCATCTAATTCCTTCCTGTGCTATCCATTTTTTTGAACTCCCATCCCCCCTTTTGCTCTTTTCGTCTTCTTGTCCAATTATTCACCCTTTAACTCTGTGCAAATTTTGGGTGAATATTCTTATATATTATGTTGAAAAGATGTTCTTTCCTTTACTGTGTGATTACTTGTTTGGGGGGAAAAAAATAATTAAGGCAACCAAAGTCACTGTGGCCATGGACATTTTAATATGAAATACATGTAAGATTAAGGAAAATCAACATGAGGTGTTGTTTTGCAGGGATTGCATAAATAGCATGTGGAAATTACTCAGTATCTCATGACTTCTTTCTAGAGGAAATGGAAAATTAGCTGTTAGCAATGTGGCGAGAGGTTTAGACTTTAATAGAGAACCTGCACAGAAACAACTCGCACTCTTTCTACCGCTGCATGGTTGTTAGTTGCAGATTAATTCAGTTCACCGTTCACAGAAAGCATCAACATCCTCTTCTTAGTGCGTTCATGCACAACACTGGCTCCATGTGCATGCACAACATGGGAAAGGCTTTTCATAGCCAGTTACTAAAGGTTTCAAGAGCTTTTCTTGAAGAATAATGACGCTATAAATGAGATTTTTTTTCCCCACCTCGTTACTATTTGCATACTTATGTGCAGAAAAAATGAAATAATGGCAACCAAAGTCACAGTGAGCATTTTAATGTGAATATGTAATAGATGAAAAAATGAGGTAAATCAACATGAGGTGTTGTTTTGATGCCATAAACTGCAGGAATTTTAAAAGCAGCATGTGGATATTAGTCAATATCCCCTGACTTCTTCCTAGGGGAAATGCAAAATTAGCTGTTGGCACCATTCACAGAAAAGCACTAACATGTTCGATGGATACACTCCTTTCAGTGTGTTCATGCACAACAGGGAATCTTTTTACAGCAAGTTATTGAAGGTTTCTAGAGCTTTTCCTGAAGAATAATGACAACATGGATGTGATTTTAAAGAAAAACATGAAGCAACAATGTTAGGATTTCTTTTTCACTTTACTATTTGCATACTTGTGTGCAGAAAAGAATGAAATAATGGCAACCAAAGTCACAGTGGGCATAAAAATTTCAATATGCATTAGATGAAACAATGAGGAAAATCAGCATGAGGCGTTGTTTTGATGCCATAAATTGCAGAAACTGCACAAGCAGCATGTGGATATTAGTCAATATCCCATGACTTCTTCCTAGAAGAAATGCAAAATTAGCAGCACCATTCACAGGAAAGCACGAACACGTTCGATAGATGCACTCTTCTTAGTGCGTTCATGCACAACTGGGGAAACCTTTCTATAGACAGTTACTGAAGATTTCAAGAGAGAAGAATAATGACGCTATAAATGTGATTTTTTTTAAACAATGTGAAGCAATAATGATGATATTTCTTTTTCCCCATTACTATTTGCGGAATTGTGTGCAGACAAAATGGCAACCAAAGTCACAGTGGGCATGAAAATTTGAATATGTAATAGATGAAAAAATGAGGAAAATCAACATTGAGGTGTTGTTTTGGTGCCATAAACTAAAGGAATTGCACAAGCAGCATGTGGATACTAGTCAATATCCCATGACTTCTTTGAAATACAAAATTAGCTGGTTAGCATCATTCACAGAACATATTTGACGGATTCACAACAAGAAACCTTTCTTTAGAAAGTTACTGAAGATTTCAAGAGCTTTTCCTGAAGAATACTGACGTCATAAATGTGATTTGTTTTATATTATGAAGCAATAATTTTCTTTAACATCTCCTGCCGGCTCTTCATCTCCTCCTCCTCCATCTCCCTGCCTCCTCTCAGTAAACGCTGATGGTGTTTCCTCTTCCTCCACTCAGCCACTGAAGAAGAACCACTTCAGGTTTTCCCCCTTTCAGCCACAAGGGACCACGAGCTCTGATGTTCCGGTAAAAGGGTGGCGGTGGTGGTGAAGGCTGAGGGGTGGGGTTCACACATCCACACAGATGCACAAATTAAACTGTGCAGCGTGGACACATGGATGCACACACACGCACACACACACACACACACACACAGACGCACAATTCCCTGGTGTGTGATGGCTGTGTAGCGTGTGATTCAGTGTGATTGCTGAGGGGCCGGCCGGGCCCTCGGCTTTGACGCTTTAAAGATGCTTTATGTTCTCCAGATATTTGACTATGCAAATGCTCAGATTTATTAAAATAAGCTCCCTCACATCCTGATCTGGGACGGCTTTTAGTGCTCGTAATAAATATTGGCCGGTCTTGTGTAACTAAATGAGTGTGAAACAGCGCTGGGGGAAAAAAAGCTCGCTTTTCAAGCTGCCCTGGAAAAAACAACTCTATAGGGCAAATCAATTTTTTAACTGGACAGATTGGCTTTGCAGATGGCAAAAAACCATTTTTATAACCTTTTCATGCCACTGTAAATCTAAATATATGAATATTCTATGCACATATACTTAAATACAATTTATTTCAACTTAAATCTGGATTTTTCTCATGGAATTTAAATGTAAACACCCCTTCAAGCATAAAAACATTTTTCTTCCAATTTTACATCTTCGCAAAACTGATGTCACCATAACACAATGTTTGTCTTTTTGCTCAGTTTGATGAAGGAAAATCAAAGATTCCCCCCCCCCCGTTTCAGCTTTATTCCCAGGATTAATGTGCTACTTTAAAATTCAGCTTCTTGATTAGATTCCCATCCAAAGCAGGCAGATGATTTATACGTTCCTCCAGAGATTTTGATCTTCGTCTGAGCATCACATGGCAAAAGAGCTGAAGACGGCATGCTGAGCTTTGTTTGTCAAACTGCTGCCTCCGTAAAAGTTGTGGGCAGGACGCAGGAAAAATTGAGGCACGCGTGTTTGTCTTGTTTGCATGCAAATTCGTTCTTAATTAACGGCGAATATTCGTACTAATGCGTGTGTTTGTGCATTTTTCTGTGCATGCAGCAAAATAAAGGCAACTGCAGTGCGTGAGCTAATGTATGCCAAACTTCTCATGTTAAGGAGCTGCTTGCATGCACACTCAAGTGACTCTCCAGGCCAATTACTGGGAGTGACTGCCATGCGTGTTGGAAATGGGTACCCATGCCAGTGTAAATACATGGGCATGCCTCGCAAATGGCTAAGTGCCACGGGGGAGTTTTAAAAAGCTCGGGGAGGAGGTGTCACATCGACAGGACTTCTCCTCAATGAAGAGCACTTTGCTGAAATGAAAAAAAAAAAAAAGCGCTTATGTCTAGTCGAAGAGCAAAAACTAGTATCACATGCATGCACACTGATGCAATTTACATATAGTCTGCACACTTTCACAGTAACAAACCAATCAATCTCTCTGTGCAGGTTTCTCTCTGAGGAAACATCAGCAGGAGGCTTTGCAGTAACTAAAGCAGGTGGACATGTCGGTGGGAGTGGTGAGCATGTGTGCAGGGCGTGACCAGGCGGCTAATGTGTGTTTGAAAGTGAAAGGATGGTGGAGGGGCTGCGAGCGAGTGGCTCTTGTTCAGCAGAAGTCTTATCTACCTTCCACAGACGGATTTCTCTGCCTCTTTCTGTGTCGCAGTACGCCGCCACCGTCCACACAGTACCGGGCTTATCTTTCTGTCCACTCAGCTGGAAGGCGCCCTATCACACGCACAACACAATGCAGAAGAAGCACAGCAGATCGGCCGCCTGTAGCGCTTTCTGCTTTATGCCGGGATGATCTGAATTCAGCCAGATGTTGTGGTTGAGGAGGCCCCGCAGAATGTGATATCACGACTTACTGGGAAAATGTGCTGAGCTGGGAGACACCGTGCTGGTTTATACACTGACATTCGACTGGTTTTCTTATTGGGTTCACAGAATTCACAAAAGAAGCAGAAACCAACTATGATATCCACCTAGAAAGTGTCCAGAATAGTGTCTGCTGCGGGATTGAGGGTTGCTTTCTACTCAAAGAAAGCAAAACTGCCTTCAGGTGTTGGCAGATGATCCAAGTTAGCCTATGTTGCTACTGGGTCAACATGTATCCTAAGATGAACTGTTTTTATCACTTTTTGGCGACACTGGCAGACCTAACCATGGATGTGTTGGTCAGTTGATTTTTCCACTTTGGTCTAGACTGAATCAACTCAACAACTAGATGGATCACCATTAAATTAACTACTTCTTTGTGCAATAACACAATTATAACTCTATTATTACTTATTACACTGTATACTTGTACATTTTTATATTTTATGCTTATACTTTTCTACTTATGTTCATATTTTTAGGACATATTTCTCTACTTATGTTTATCTTATATTTGTTCAATTACTTAAATTTCTAAGACTACTATTTCTGATTCTCTAGATTTGATTCAGACGTTCATGCTGCAAATCAAATTGCAATAACGTCTCCTGACTTTCCTCTACCATCACCACGAGGTTCATATTTGTGGTTTTAAATCGAACTAGGGCCCTAGCAACAGGGGCAACTAGAAGCCAAGCTGATTGCCCCCAAAAAAGACCATAAATTAGCAACAACTTACTCGATCTGCTTCAAAATTGAACTGCACTTCCTCGAGTCTTTAGGAATACACCTGCCAAGTCTTAAGTGAATTGGATGTACAGTTGTCAAGACTAGGCACAAACAGACACACGAACACACACACAAATTTCTTTCATTTATGAGAGAAATATCTCAGCAACTAGTGAATAGGTTGCAGTGAAATTTGGGACAGATATGCATGGTGCCTTGACTTTAGTCAAACTTTATCTCTTGCGCCACCAGGAGGTCAAGTCATCAGGCTAAATATAAATAAATTGCTGTGAATTTTTGCTCAGACATTCCTTGTCCCCAGTGGATGAATCACACAGACTTTAGTGATCTCCTGACGTTTATTCTAGCGTCATGTTAAGGTTTTGAGTGAAATGTCTTGACAATTATCAGATGGATTGCCATTAAATTTAGTAAAAAGCATTCATAATCCCCTGAAGATGAATTTGAACAACTTTGTTGTATATTTTTTTTATCTCAAACTTTCACGACATTTACTTTGTCAAGTTAACGCCTGATACTTTGATTTTTCCATGTTAGCATGCCAGTGAATTCAAACTTTGAACATTGGAAACACTATACCTGCTAGCTTGGTAGCCAATTAGCATGCATTTAGCAAAGCTTGTCTGTGCTTTTAGCCATGTAGCTAATAATCTTAGAAATGATATTATGGCACACTACAGTACATTATATATACATTTAACCTTGTGTATTAGGGATAAAAAACACTTCACTTTATCCGTTTCAATATGGTTTCCTGATAGTAATATTTCCTTATATATTTATATTATACATCTGAAATTTATATACCTCACTGGATGGAATATATTGTATACATTTTATGATGTACTACTAAAAACCCATGTTGTCAGGTGCTGTGACTTAATGTAAGTGATACTAGAAATGTAGATTTTTATGACTGTGAAGATGAAACAGATTTCACAGCGGATTGGTCACGTCAGGTCAATACCTCATCTGCTTTATAAGGTCAATATCTGCTTCACTATATGTTGTATGCTGCATATATACAAAACGTATGTATGCAGAAACAGTTGCACACACACCAGGAGCCACACATGCTTTAAAACAGTCACAGTCTAACTCCTGGTCATGAATAAGTAATGAGGGGTGTGATAATGCAGATGCATGAGACCTTTGGAGCTCTTGTAAAAAGGCCAGGGTCAGGAGGACTGTTATTTGATATTCAACTATGGCATTTTCTCTGCATGCACATGCACATGCACACACACACACACAAACACACACACACGCACACACACACAAAAGAAGAGTGGCCATCTGCTGAATGATTAATGCTTCAGTCTCTACCTAGAGTGGAAAGTGTGTATCTTAAAACACGAGTGGTTGACATTAAACCACCTGCAAATATTCCGTCCCTGCAGAGTCTCTCTGCTGCCTCCTAGTTCATTTGTGTAAAGTTGAATGGTTGCTGCTAATGTCTTTCTTTTAGATCATTAGATAGCTGGAATGTTAGCTAACAATTTGACCTTAGTAATGGTTCATCCTCAGAGGAAAACCAGCATCAGTCTGCACACTACGATTTTACATTTTTGTGTACAAATTATATTTTTCAGTCAGTAGAGGACGATGTCAAGTCGTTGCCACTAATAAGTACGAATAATTCTCTGGTGATCTTGAGCCTAAAGCACATTTTATAGCAGCTAATTATCGAGATACTTTGATACTAAACATAGTTGTGGTTGAATTTTGACCTGGTATTTTATAATTTGACGTGGAAATATTGACAAGTCTTCAACATCACATGTTTGTCAAGCAACATTATGTTTATAAAATCAGTAGTTTAACGATGCAGATGGTTCTATAGTGACTGCTGGTTAACATGTCGTCTTAATGAGCTGCGTTTCAGTCACTATTTCATGCTCGTTCCACTGTCTGACAACAAAAAACGTAAAGAGAACAGCTTTATTTAGAATTTGGCTGTATTAAAATGCAGTTTATGTGAGCACAGAGAGCAGGAGAGAAGCTAACGGATGTAAACACTGGCCAAGCTTGGGTTGCACTGAAGCACAACAGGCAACATAAAAACACAGTAACCCACCAAGTCCTTGTTTATTTGCTTAGATTAAAGTTTCCACAGAACTCTGACCTATGAATATAACATCAAAGCTAATGTTAGCCACATTAGCCACACATCATGCTTACACTAAGAATATGCCATCATTAATAACAGATTGAAAGTACAAAAGCATAAAGATATAAGTACAATACATTACGGAAATAAAAGCATTAAGCTAAAATAAGACTAGAATAGAACAGTAAAAAATAATTCTGGCAATTATACTAATAAGTAAAAGCATACATGATGAAATATTGCACCTGAAAAATTAGATGAAAATGACTATTACACATTATATTATGTACTATATCTACCTGCAACTACAGACACTTTTTAGTTATTTATTTATTTTTTTACCTCAGCACACATGCCTATTTATTTAGTAATTTCCCTTATTTTTCTTTATTCTTCTTATTTCTCTTATTTATTTCTTTGACTTACAACCTGGACCCCAGTACAAATTTCATGCCATCTCATGTGAATACGTGTGCTGGTAAGACAATAAAGAACCTTGAATCCTATACATTGTTTCCTACTACCTATTTATGCATTTTATATTCATTTATTATATGCTCTAAGAGATTATTGATTGATTTCGTTGCAATGACAACAAAGAAATCCTATTATTCTATATTCTGTTCATTTGACATTTTGTCTACATCATTTGTATCTGTAGGAAATCAATTCATAACACACGCTCGACTTCATGAATCAATGCATCACATCTTTCAACTGACTGTATGTAATCATGCAGTGTCTGCAATCTGCCTTGTTTTGCTGTGGTTGATGTGTGATGATAAAAGTGTCACAACTGAGTCAAAACGTCCATCTTTAGAGAATCTTTCACCAGATTTCCTTTCACTTGACAGAGATGCGTCACACACCCTTTGTGTTGTGCGTTTATGTGACTGAACCAGCGACTACAATAGCAGCTGAGCTAATACAATGTTAACTGGCTTTGATGTGTCCAGACCAGTGTTCACCTGTTCCTTCATGTTCTCGCCATCTGTCCGTCAAACCACCTGAAACAACAAATGACCGCAGCGACAGCAGCTGCCCCACGGCTGACCCTAGCCGCCGTTTGGATGCAGACATGTGCACACATTCACACGCACTTGACAATTGTGTCATCGCAGTAAAAGCAGCAACAGACCTCACAAACACATTTATTAGCGCAGCTGACATTAGATTCCCATCCAGTCAAACAGACCGACTCCACCGACTTTAGCCCGGAATTCAAACGTAAATGTTGAATTAGCTTCAAGACTTTTTCTCGTCTGGAATGTTGGTTAAGTCATTTGTTTGATTCAGTAGATTGGATGTTGTGAGCTGCTGCATTCTTTTACAGGCCAGTAAAGGTAACATGATGCAGCTGTGTGACCTGATTAAAGATAATTAGCTGGTTAGCATCAGTATGATCATTCCTGTGTGACTGATTTTAGAGTATCCTGGTTACAGCTGGTCACCCTGAATGGCTCCTCAGTCCTCACACGGTTATCCAATCTGCCTCCTATATATAGACCTGAACTATCAGGCTGCCTGGGTGGGTTATAAATAGCCATGTGTCTCTTTTTACCCTCCCTCTCTCCTGTAGATACCCCGGCACACACAAACACACCTTCAGTCTCCTTTATTTTCATTTAAATGTCTGCAAATACAACAGCAATCTGGTTAAAATAGTGCTGGCACTGGCAACAGATATGGTAGTCCTTTTAATTATGCACTTTATGAAAACATAAACAGATGGCAGCTCTTCCGAAACAGTTAAAGGACATTTTCCAAAATTTTGATAATGTTTTTCTAGAAAAAGCAAAGTTACCTGAAAAAATGCAGAGAAAGAAATGGTGTTTTGGAGTTCTGTCTGAATCCTGTGAAAGTTTTTTTGTCTTTTTATTTATGCACATACAGCCACCTTTGTTAGCACCTTGGTGATTTTGGTGGCCATTTAAAAATTTTTTTTTATTAAGTCTAGCCTGACATTCTGTGTGTTTTGCTTTTTTTTTTTTTGGTTTGTGTAATGGTCTTTTAATCTTGTCACCACAGTCGGAAGCAACAAACTAAACTTGTTGACTTGACTAAACTAAACACTCGTTATTGGTGTAAATTTCCCCCAATAAAGTTTATCTTAGCTTTAAAAACTGTTGCAGACTCTGTCTTCATTGCAGTAACATTGTCATTTTATAGTCAGTTGTAGATGTGAAATTGTTGTCTGACATAAATCAGGCAAAACTTACCATGAAGAGGTTTTGAGCATCAACTACAGCAGGCAGGCAGTGTTTTTGTCCTCTCTGTGATATTCATGAACAAATGTTGGTTCTAAAATGAGGAATAAAGATAAAGCTTATGTTCAGACTTTGACCTGTGTTTTTCTATATTTTGTCATAAAGGAGAGGCTTTGAGGTTTCCTCTTATTTATCGTGATTCGCTGGGGCAACATGAGGTCATGGAGCCTGGGACTGGAAGCAGCTTTTTGCATGGGATTTCCCCAATTTGCATATGAAGTTATTTTAAAATGGAAGACTGAAGAAGAGACCTGGAAGTACAGTCATCTCTCTGTAGACGATTTTAACCCCCAAGATCCCACATCATGCTAACACAAAAACCAACACATGAACCAACGTTAGCATGCTGACGTTAGCAATGACCTCAAAGCTCTGTGCTTAATACAGAATCTATAGCTCAGCTGTAGCCTGATTGGTCCACCCTGATGACATGTCTTCTTCTTTACTCTTATAACTGTCACAGTGGATGAAGAAATGTGAGGGGTTTTTATAAATAGTCACACATCTAAGACTCAGTGTTCTGTGTCTATAAAGATGATGTAGTCAAAAGACGGATGAAGCATGGAAGAGAAACTGCCTGTTGAGGTATCACGTGAATTAGTGCATGAGAGAGAATGGAATCCAGAGCATCACAGAATGATCTCGGCGTGTTGTTGATGCTTTACGTGTTTTGAATTCTTGATGACAATCAGGGATTTAAGGTTGCGTTGCAGGTATCACATGATGTTGTTGTGAGGCGGCTTCATGTGACAGATTTGCAAATTACCGATCACGAGGTTTGAGAATCTTGTTGTTTGTTGCAGATCCACAGTTGGTCGAACTAATCAGCATCTTATGAGGAAACTAATGGCAGCTACATGCCAAGTGATAGATGGTGATAATTCATCCAGTCACCTGCCACAAACACAAATATAAACGCAGCATGCAAATAGTGTTCTGAAAGGTAAAGATCTAAATTCTATTGTTGCGGTTAGAAGAAAGTGAAAGAAAATTTTGCCAACTGTGCATGAAAAGTTTGTGTTCGACTTGTAGCAAATTCTCAAACGTTGAGTCAATCCATCCTGACGATCAGATTGTGTGACCAAAACACAAGCTGTGTCCGAAATCATCCACTGATTCCCTCTTCCATATCTATGACGAGAGAGGAACTGATAGAGTTAAATTAAATATTGCATGCTGTCTTTATGTTTTTGTACCATAAATGTTTTAAAAGTGAAAGACTACTTCTCAGATATTTCATCAGGTTGCACACGATGTCCATCTTACTGTGCATTTGTATTGAGACCAAATGAATAAACCTAATAATGGAGCCTTTTTGGGAGTCTTTCTTCTGGTAGCATGTTTGTGGTTAACCAACATATTGTAACTGGGTTAACACATTTGCATGCACAAGTGAGCACCTGCACACATCACAACAAGCCTCCACATCACGCCGGTGTTTGAAGCGTGAGAATCACGAACGCACATGTAAATGAATGGCAAATAAGCCTTCATGTGGAGTTGTTCACACTACGTGTCGGTGGTGCAAACTCATCTAAAGTCAACTTTCCTGCTTGGATCTCGGGCATAAAAGAGAACAAAGCGGCAGAGAGGTGGAGGAGTGGCACAGCATGTTGTCTCATTTTAGTGAATGAAGAGAAAGAAGCTCAGTGAAACATTTCCGAGACGTCAGCGTGAAGGAGGTCTGACACGTTCTGACAGTACTCGTATTGGGTTCCTGTTTTCCTTGGAGCTGCAGGCTTTTTAAGAATTCATGGTGACACTGTTTCACTATCAACCACCATCTTCAATTTAGCAGTTTCATTCAGTAACAGTCAGATGTGTTGCAAGATGTTGTCTGTCACAGGATGCAGAGTTATGAAAGAATTTCATAATACATATATACAGCGATCAGCCACAACATTATGACCACTGACAGGTGAAGTGAATAACATTGATCATATTGGTACTATGTGGTGTTCTGCTGGAAAACCTTGGATTTTGGCATCTGTGTTGATGAGACTTAGACACCCAAATAAACATTGTCCCAGAACAAACACACTCCCTCATGCACATGGCAATCCCAAATGTCACTAGCCTACCCCCCGCAGGAAAATGCACCCCACCACAAGGCAAAAAGATCCAACACTCAGGAACATGTTGAGGAACATGGCAATGGCCCAAGATATTGATTTGACCTCCAAACTTCCTAGAGCCCATTCTGATCAAGCATCAACAGGATGCAGTGGAACAAGTTGGATTGACAGAGGCCCCACTGCACAAGCCACGTTCTTGTAAATACATATTTAAACAGAGACAGGTAGCCAAAACTGCTCCTCAGTTTCATACCTTGTTACAGTGACAAATGACTCAGTGATTCAGGTCAATTTCAACTTAAATGTTGGCCGTAATGTAATTTCTGAAAATTTGCTCAAATTTTGCCTAAAGCAGAGTCGAGTCTGCCGACACTTTGAGAGGGACAGATGATGGTTTTCATGTGTGAAACTGAGTGTAAAACTATGAATGTTTGCACTGCTATCTGAATTTTAACAACCACCACATCTTCCAGATCCTCACTGAGCTTTAGCGTTAGCATTAGCAGTTAAAGTAAAGACTTACCATGTCCATTCTGAGAGTTTTCTCAGACTCTGGGACCCTTAAGGAAAAAAGTCACAAATATGTAACATGTTCCACATTGTTCTGCTGCAGCATTTACATTTACTAGACAACATTTAATTAAGTCTTGTGCTCAGTCTGACTTTGTAAGATTAATGTCATGACTTTAACATGAAAGAGATGCATGGAACTAAGGTATAAATTGAAATTTACGCTGATGAGCTGACTCATTTTGACAAACCACTGGTCAAAACAGCTACAGTCCACTGGTGCATGGACCTCTGATGTTCCCTTAACCCTCAAGCGACCCAGTGGGGTCATTTATGATCCCGGGCATATATTTTCATGCACCATTTTTCTCATTTTATCGGAAAAAAAGTTTTATTTATCTATTTGTCCTGCATTTGTACATAGAATTTGCAAGGATCGGCTGATCCGTGTGGCAAGTATAATCCAAACTTGTGCAGGGTCACTTATGACCTCGGGAAGATTTTCGCCATTATAGCTTCAGATGGTATTGTAATTTTTTCAACTCTAATCATTATATTTTACTGTTTTGCAGGGAAGCATGGTCAACAGACCTCGAATAGCAAGATTTACAGCTGCACAAGCATTGATACAGATCTATCGTTGATGCCCAGAGTGAGGATGGAAATAGCTCCATTGATGGTTCTATCGGTGTGTGTGTTTTTTGGCTACTTTTTTATAATAAAAAAAAAACAAACAAATT
>OMNN01040787.1:0-14761 GCA_900302755.1 Chromis chromis
ATCCATCCATCCATCCATCCATCCATCCATCCATCCATCCATCCATCCATCCATCCATCCATCCATCCATCCATCCATCCATCCATCCATCCATCCATCCATCCATCCATCCATCCATCCATCCATCCATCCATCCATCCATCCGACTTTAAAAGTTGACAAGGACGCATTTGAAGTTAATATTCTCTAACTGCCCATTATTGTTTACTTAAAACAAGGCATAGGCAAGCTATTAAATTTCAGTTGTTTGCATCTATATCTGAGTTCCTTAAACTTGGAATAAACTGTTGTGGTGACAAAGGTGAAGCTGACAAAAATGTCCCATCAACTTTCAGTTTAATCAACATTTTTTAGTGATAACAACAAGACATTTCACATTGGACAAGCCTAAACATAGACAACATGAAATGACTAGTAAAACCAACAAACTTCTAATGACATCCAGCATTGTAAAAACATGACAGTATAAGTTGTTTCAACTGAGCATCTTGTTGACTTAATTTAGAATATTTAGTTGTGCAAACATAATAATGCGTGTTAGATCAACTAAGCATTTCTAAGGAAGTCAGGTTAGATTTTTCAGGAATAGTTTATCTTATGGTAGATTTGTTGAGTTTATTCAAACATTCAAACTGTGTAATTTGCTCACACAATGTATGTTTTTATTATCAATAAAATGGATTCATTTACATTAAAGAGCATTTAGAATACTTTTTGTCTCAGTGCAGAACCGACAGTGGCATCTGTGGTATCAATCTACTTTATCAAAACTTTACCACAACTAAATGTTACATCAAATGCCACATATTTAACATGCTTTTCTAGCATTTCTCTGCATAACATTCTGTCTTACATGCTTACCATGTGCTCATAGTGATTCCCAAACTGTCTTTCTTTGTGTTGTATGTATGTACGGTTTCACATCCTGATTCTGTGAAGTATGTTCGCAACAGCTTGTCTTTGTTGTTGTTTAACGTACTGAATGCCTTTTGATGCGCCTTATAATTAATTATCAGCATATCTGGATTGCTTCTTTGACACTCACCACTTGCTTGTTTACATAATTTACAGCGTACGAGTGCTCTGATTGGTTTTTAACAAAGAACTGTGTTGCCTGTGTTCACTCTTCTCCTTTTTTTTTATACCTCCTACCAGATAACTACCTTTGATTGGGCACCATTTTGCATGATGGCAACCTGTGCCTTTTTTTTTTGATTGATTCATTCCATTTCACTGCCATGATAAACTTTTACAACAGCTATCATTTATTGGCAGCATGTGTAGACCTCTTTAGGATATCTGTGCTTGATTTCTGCACGGTGATCTGCGGATGATAAATCACTGGGTACACATAAATTATATCAGTGAAATCACACGCGATGTGGGCCTTTTGTGTGCACGTATGTAAATCCAGCCAGGGATGTTCAGCAGTGCGAAATTGCAGTCTTTGTCTACCCTCTAACCATACAATTTCTTTCATTTCAATCTCAGCACGCAAACGGAATATTGTCCCTTAGCTGCTCCTATCATATGTAATGAATGTGCTGCCCCAAAGGTGAGAGCCATAATTGATTAAAAACCATAATGTTTTTCCATGCCTCAGTGTTGTCAGTGATAAGAATATCTGTGATGTAAGAGAGAGTGTGTGTGTGTGGATGCATATAGGTGTCCTGTTTGTGTGTGTCAGTATGTCTACTGGTCTGTGCGAGCAGGACAGGACATCAAAGTCGTGTGCGCCGTGGCTCTATTTCATCCTGGCTAATGAAGAAGCTGCGAGTGTGCTTCTGGGTCACAGTGGGAACAGGCACAGCGAGGTCACTTCAAAGGCGGGATAATGACGGATTAAGTCTAAATCATGGCCATGCGTTAGTCGCTGCCTCACATCTAGCCTGTCGCTTTGCATTTTATTAACAAATCATCGCAATATGATCTGGTGAAAATGTGTCTGCCTTAATTTCCCTTGTCCATCTTACTCTACGCAAATCCTCCACATCCAGATTAGCGGATCGTGGTGGGCCTTTTTATAAACCCTTGATGGTTATGAAATATTCTTTCATCACTGTGCACATATGTCTCCATGTATTCATGTTTTAATGAACTGCTCTCTCTGCAGTTCCTTATTGCCCTGTGTTGTGTCCATGACAGTGATGCAGCTTTTCATTTGTAGCAGCCCTCAAGCTTACAAGAAACATATTTTATCCTTGGATAGTTCGATTCTGCATTCAAAAATAACTAACACTCCCAAAGACCTTAGCTCTCGCTTGATGAACACAGGTAAAGCAGAAAGAGTCATAATGCCCCAGCCCTGTGTGAACTACAAATGGTTTGGAAGAGGGCGATACTCCAAGATTATTGAGCTCTTAGCACTCTTATGTGTTGGTGGATGGCACCTGAATATACTGTTTCACTGCTATTCCTCTTGTTCAGTGTATAGCCCTTACAATCTTTGACCCCCAAGCCTGCCGTGCTCGTGGAGTTACAGGTATGTAGGAAGCACTCATGGAAGTCTAAGTGCTGCTGGAGTGATTTATCTTCATCTAGGCCCTCCAAGAGCTCTTCAACACTGGGATACTCTCATCAACTGTGAACCCCAGTGGTAATAATTAAGGTGGATCCACTGCGGGCTTAGACATCAAAATGCTTGTTTGTGATGGAGAGGTGCAATGTCAGGGAATGTTTGATAAATGCCACCATACAGGATGTATAGACGAAACCACTGGATGATACAAAGTTATTCAGCAAAAGTTTTAATAATCAATTTGTCATGTTGAAATCTTTAAAAGTTTAGAAAATGTAGTTTCAAATCTTGATATCTATTTGTAGCCAATAATTAAAATTAAAGAAAATTACTATTCTTAGTGGTTGTCTACAACACTGAAAATCTCAGCTATTGTCTCCTGTATTGGTACTCCTGTACGTGGGCCTAATTTGATGTACAGATAATAATCCTGACTGTTGTACCCCATTCCCCTACTGATCCCTTCCCACTTTAAAGATGCACACAGAAAAACACAAATACAGAACTTTGTGTTGTGAAGTAGCCTGATCAAAACTGTTCTGGCTCAGTGATGATTATTCGGTTGCGTGGGTCCCAACTGCTCATATGAGATGCTGAAATGCTCCTTTTTAAAATGCGATGTGTTATAACATTATAAATTGAATATCTTTGAATGTTTTGATGGACTCTGGGAAATAGCAGTGGGTATTTTTCACTAGTTCTGTAATTTTATCAACTAATTGAATGACCATTATTTGAAAAGTCCACAAGCACGCTTTAAGGCATAATGACAATAATTGTGTGATGCAGCCTTGATCCTGTCTATATTGATGCACACACAATACCAACAATATACGGATCTATGAAGCCCCTTCATCTATCTTGGGACGAGCACACCAGCTCACCTGTTCAAACACTGTTTGAGGCAACTTGTAGTCTTTGCAGTAGTGTAACCATCCATGTTCAAACAGGAATCTGATTCTGAGGGTGAATTATAAAACAGAAAGCCCCACCCTGGATGTTAACAGGATTGCATCCTTAGTGGAATCCAGGATTTCTATATACGTGTTTTTTGAGACTGTCACTAGTACACTGCAGATTTGAGGTGGAAATACTCAATCGTGGCTGCTTATTTTGCTCAAGTTGTGTATTCTAGCATATAAAAAACAATACATGGACATGTTAACAAGATTAAAAAAGTAGTTTTTCCACCAAGTTTGGGACATTTCCTTGTGCAAACTTTAGGCTTTGGTCAGAAAATATTCAAATGAAGCCTAACTACAACTAAAAATGACCATCTGTCTTTGTCTTTTGTTCTTTCTTTTTGTACTTTATTCAAAATCAAACAAACAAACAAACAAAAAAAATAAAATAAATAAAAACAACCTTAAAATAAATAAATACACAAGATAAAGTAAATAAACAGATGCATTAATACGCGGAAACAAACCCTTTCTTTCAGGAAATGACCTTTTACCTTTAAAAAAAAAAGAAAAGTTTTTTATAGTCTTTATTATACATTTTGTAAATATAACAGCAGTGGAGATTATTATTACATAGGATCAAAGAAAAAGGATCCACAAAAAGAGAAGTAGACAATGCCAGGGGTTACAAATAAATTGTAAAAATAAATAAATAAAATAAATGCAATAAAAAAGTACAAAAAATGAATTAACACTATAAAAGAATTTTAAACTTGGAGCACAAACGTAGGGTTTTCATAGCTTTTCAATGACCTTTAACCTTTCTCTGCCGGTGCGTGTGTCTTTGCGTGCCATCATGTGCCACAGCTGGATACGCAATGGCTCCTGGGAAGCGGGAAGAGACTGATCCATTCGGTGCGTTAGCCTGGCGAGCTATCTGTCAGTCAGTAATGGGTAAAATACAGCCAAACCATGCAAGGCAGGGTTAAAGAAAAGGCCCCTGCATTATGAAACAACGTGACAACAGATAAAAACTTAATTGGCGCCTGCGCAAAGTTTTCTTCTGGATTAAAACTATGTGGACTGAAGTCAATTTAAGATGCACGTGGGGATTTGCCAGCCGTTTTCATCTGGATATTCGCAAAAAGGAGAAGCTAATCTACACACCAGACTGGTAAGGCAGATGATTATTTTGATATGCTACAGGGAAACATACTGGGAGTTGGACGCATGCCTTGCAATGTGTGCGTAATGATGCTGATGGGCCACTGTGCCATATTCCGTGCTGCTCTGTAGTTAATTTTTGTTTGTGACAAAATATTTCCAAAACAAACCTCCAAGTTTGTATGTAAAGAGAAACATAGCTTGGGGCTCAATTTCTGCATTTCCAGTCACCAGAGGCTGGTACAGTTGAGGTCTCACACACAGAGGATGCAGTAATTGGACACATCATATACATGCTGAAGTGAATACTTAGCAGAGAATGTGTTGGACCTGAAAACTGGCTTGTCCAGCCTCTGTCCGGAGAGGGAATCAGCAGAGCCACAGAGCCTCATTTGCTGGATTCTACAGTGGCAGCTCCCATTTCACCTGGGTTCTCCGGTGCTTAATTGGCCTCATTATGTGATTAACTTAGCAAATTTACCCCCTTTACCCTCAAGGCACATCTTTGAACACTGGCAGACCACAAGCCTTTCCCAAAGTCACTCCATCACCGAAACCACAATGTCAGCATTTAGGCCGGCCATCACATTCCACGGGGAAGCTTTTCATTTTCCAGCAGAGAGGGCCTGTTTGCCTGTATTAACCTCCACACCTTTGACTCAATGCAGCTACTTTAAAATGCAGTAATTCATTCTGGGATGATTAGCAATATATCATTGTTTCCTTAGAAATGCTCACTATGCAGATTATGTTGCTTATCGCGCTTTATATGCTTATCAGGATTTTTGCAAGCTCTGTAAATTGTTGTATTCTGCATGCCTGTGTGGTGTCGTTTGGGTTGATATTTGCATTCAGCCCTTGGCCCCACACTTTCAAGATGTGTGAAGTCTTATATATATGAGATATAAATCCATTTTATTTTTTCTAGGGTACAAAAAGAACACATTATAACACGGCAGTCAGTGCCTTTGATGAATTTACGTGTTGCCTTTACCTCTTAAATCAAACCCAAACCATGGGCTGAGTGGAAAGAAACAGTGGATTGTCCAATGCAGCAAACTAAATCTAATATTTGGAAAGCTCCAGTTGTTTGTTTGCGGGGTTCATAGATATTGGTTTCATTTTGCTGATGTCCATGGAGAATAGCATGGGAAATGAAAGGAAGATGGAAAAACAAAGTCTATGATGTTAATCTATCCTGTCATCACGGAAATCTCACAGGTCCTCTGTGGGCTCGCTGACAGTCGGATGAAATGGCCGGTAAAGTGCCAATTTTACCAGACCACTTGTTATTTGCCAGAAAAAGTCATAGGTTTGCTTCCTTGTTTAATATCTAGTGGTGGAGAAGGTGATGACGGTGGCGAGTGGAAGAGGCGTGTGTGTGTGTGTGTGTGCATGTGTCAGTGTTTTGGGGGGGGTAGAAGAGGAGAGGAGGGGAGAAGAGAAGTTTACAAATGGGATCCATCATTTTTCATGCACAAGGGTGACATCCCTCCGTCAGCCAATTTCGCTCCGATAGCCCAGTCCCTTGGTTCATTGATATCTGCATTAGGGACCTTTGTTAAAGGTCTCATCTAAATGCATTGAAAAACGCCTTGCTCCCTCTGTGTACATCCCACTGTTAGGAGTGTGTGCGTGCGCGCACGTCGCCTGTGCAAAGATTTGCCGACTTGGCTTTGTCTACATTAAGGTTAGTCTTTGTGGCGAAGCGATGCGGTGTCACTGAACCTGGAAAGGCAAAACAACTTGTGAGAAAACCGTCAACAAAGCCCGGAGAGCTCTCGGAACAAGAAGCTATGAGTGTTT
Organism: Chromis chromis; assembly: GCA_900302755.1. Classification (NCBI taxonomy): domain Eukaryota; kingdom Metazoa; phylum Chordata; class Actinopteri; family Pomacentridae; genus Chromis; species Chromis chromis. The sequence goes on from OMNN01040787.1 coordinate 6,391, forward strand.
GCTCACTCCGCTGCTACTGAGTAACTCATGTATTCATGCTAGTAATGAATTTAATAAATATGCTCAAATTAACGGCAAAGAATGAAACATGACCCGTGAACTCGCTTCAAGAACGGGGCATAAAGCTTTTTGAAGGAGCTAATTTCAAATTGATATAAATATGACAGTGCCTTCTGTATGAAGTTGGTTGAAGTAGGCCCATTAACCAAAACACTTCAGCGCCACTTCATTTTATTCCACTAAAAACACCACCCTTCATGTCCGGTACTTGTGCGGTCCTACAGTTCAAACCAACCTGACTGTACATCCCTTGCTACTATTAAGAAGATTTAATTTGCTATTCCTGTCCATCTATTTTACAGAGCCATAGTGTGATACAGCAGAGGTGCCGAGGGGCTAATGTCGCTGTCAATCCACCATCCCCTCAGCTACAATCTCATGGCTTAATTTCCACACAGATCCAAGTACCCTTGAGCTTTAAGAGGTCTCATTCACACTCTTGAATCAAAATTGCCCCAAACTCTCTTGTCCAGCAATTTCACAACACTTTGGTTATAAGCAATGTTGCACTTTGCACGATTTTTTTTTCGCAGGTCGCTGAACTGTCGAGCGAAAAGGCGCAGCCAATCTAGTAATTCATTAATGCATTTAATATAAATGTATGTCGAGCATATTCATTTGCAGCCTTTAGGTAGTTAGGCTATATCTCATGGCACTCTCATAAGATATATTAAGAATAGTAATTAATAAACTTCATAATCTGAAATTGACTAATAATTTGGTGCTGGAGGACATCCCTGCAGTATGGTCCCATAAGGATTCCATTAAAAGTCCTACTGAGTATAATCTATAGTTGTGCAGTTGTTCTATATGGTTCAACCATGTTGCCCTTGCAACATTATTCAAATCCACTTTGAAATGACTTTGAAATGAATAATTTATGTTAAGTTTATAGACCTTGTGGTACATCACAATAGCTGCTGCTATGACTGATATTGTGTCCCAGAATGTTTACAAAGAGAATTGCGTTGGGAGCGTCTGTCACTGCCTGTCACCAGTTTGAAGAGAAAATATAAGTGTTTGACACATGCTATTACTGTTTTGTTCTTGTCCCATTTTCAGATATGGACATATGGAGAGAGGGAGAGGAAGACAGGTCTATGTGAGTGCTCTTTAGTCGGAGCTGTTTAGCTTCCTTACGATGAATTAAAGCGCGATTAACAGCGCGGAGGCCGCGACCCTCTCCTGAATAATACTCTGTGAATCAAAAGAAGTGCTCCCCCATTCTTAATGCTCCCGGTGATGTACTCTTTGAGGAAAAAAACTTATTGCCGCCATTCTCTTTTATCATGTGAGGCGGAAATGTCAGTGCCAGCTCAGACAGGCTCAGCCAAACCTCCCAAACATGGCGAGATTGGATGTGAAATCAGTGCAAGGGTCACTGACAAAAGAAATTGGGTTTTATGCAGAGCGTGCCTCAATACACAACTCTCCCAAACCAAAGGTAAAAAGCAAAGCCCTTACCAGCTATTTTCGACCCATCATTATTTCTCATAAATCCCAAACTAGCCAGGACCAGTGCCTTTGACAGCATGACTGATGAGTTTGCCGTCGTGAATGTCAAAAGAAATGGTCTCCTGCACCTTATCTCCCCTATTTCTCATTGTGAGTGAGACTTGGGGTTTTTATGGAGAAAAGCCACGGCCGTTGTGATGAGCATTACCCAGTGATAATGAAGGGCACGCTGCTGTACTGTCAGCCTCTCCAGACAGACAGGCAGGGCGAGGCAGGCTGGCTGGGACCCGCTGACTGCTGGGAGACGTCCATTCATGCGTTTATGTGCCCTTATGTCTTTATCTGGAGACCAGGATAAATGAGCATATTTATATATTTACACTATGTCAGCGGCGTGATTGCCTTATCTACTACTGCCTTCATTCATGGAGTGAAATGTCAAGAGGTAATCAAGTCAAATGTGCCTTTTTGTTACAATGCTATTCATGGATCTCAAATTGTATATTGGAAATATTTGGGGTAGGGAATCTATGAAATGCTTCTTTCTGACATATTTGATTCAACTTTGAAGACGTTGACATACTGCTTGATTATTCATACGATCCACCTTTAAAGCACATATAGTTCCATACATAATGGAAAAAATAGAAATCATACATACTTAATGTTTTGGTTTCCACCTAGAAACTCTTACTGCTCGGTGAACAATTACAGCTTGTTTGACTGAATTCAAAATTTACCCAAACCTCACAAGTCATGTATGGATTTTTTTCCCAAGCACGGTTTACTGTATGTTTTTAGAAAGGAAGGAAGAAAAAAAAATGGTCCTCTGATTTGATGAGCTTGTTTTCAGGTCCCAGAAGCGAGCCACATATCCCACTGAGGCCGACGTTAAGGGGTTTTTAGTGATCGCGCCTGTAACTTGGCATGCAAACCTGCCAGCACAGATGAAGGATAATGAGGTCGGACCCGGGACTGAGCAGCGACTGTTAGGCAGGAGGCTGCATATTTATGATGGCTTTAAGAAGCATTTATTGCCTCGTTTCCGTCAGAACATTGTATGCAGAGACCTGACAGCTTTCCTTAGGGATTAGTCTCAGATACCCCCCCTGTTAGGTGGTGGCAGATCTGGCCAGATCGCTCTCCCTGTTGGCCTGCTCTCTCCTTTTTTCTGTCTTCTTCACTCTTTTCTCACTTTCTTTTACTCCTTTTCTAGCCCCTTTCTCTCGCTGACTCGGTGTCACTTTGCTTGTCCTCCGGTTACACTGATACAAATCAGGGTTAAAACATTTGTTTACTGTGAAGAAGGGGAGGGAGAGAGAAACAGCGCTGCGCTAAATGTCAAGGATGATGAGGTGGGTCAGGCTGGCAGTGCTGTTGCGATTAAGGCTGTCTTCGCACGGCATCATCACAAACTCTGACAACCGCGCATCGACTGCACAATTTATGCTCGGCAGAGCTAAGTCTTCCAGTTCCACCGTTTCACCAAGAAATTAAATTCACATGTTATCTTTGAGAACATCCTTCCTCTTTTTCCCCTCCAATACCAGTGTCAGGAGCAAAGGAATGTGTGGTGTCAAGCGGAGTAGTTCAAACCAAAGAATAATGGATTCTGGCATAAGGAATCATTTCTGTCTTTCAGGGGAGAAAACCGCATCCACAAAAGTACTCTTATCTGCTCACTGTTGACGTCTGCTGTTTTTTCCTAGTAGTTAACCAGATATATAGGTACTAACAGGGTTTCCGAATACATAAGAAAAGTTTGATGTTATTTTTTAATGACTTCCAACCACAGAAAACCAAGCAGGTCGTCAACTGTTTGGACTGCGATATGACATGCCAGAGTGTGCTCACGCCTCCACACCACGCCTGTATGTTTGCTGAGCGCCTTGTATATGAGCTATATGATTCTTTCATGAGCTGTGTGGTGGCTGCCCTTTCATAGGCGTGCTCTCATTGAGCACTTAATCAATACCTGTCATCTTGAACTCATCTTCTAAAGTGGGCCCCTGTTCTTTGTCTGCCCCGTAATCCATCTCCATACAGCTATTTGAATTTGTATTACAGACCAGGAGGACCTTCTTCACTATCAGAAGACTTAACAGATTGTTTAAGGACCCTCAGTACTATTTTCATAAGCACAAGGCCTGCTTTATAAAAATCTATACAAGGGCCTGAAGACCTGGGGCACTGTGGTGAGCAGGTTAAGTCGGGAACGTGTGGAGAATTTTAGATCCGCAGGAAGGCAATTTCAGTGTCTTGGTTTTTTCTGATTGTTTTGTTAAAGCTGGTTTTATTGCTGTTGCTCAGCTCTTCTGTCTGTCTATTTGCTTTGGGTTTAAGGAGTCGCCAAAGGTAATTTATAGTATTTCCCCCTCTAGGAGAGTATTTGATGAGGCACTTCTAAAGCTGCCCGACTACAGGCTCAAGAAAAGGGAGCTTCGCTTTAGATTCTGCATGAGTACGGTTTCTAAATCACCAGGAGCTTCTTGTGATTGTACTTTTGTGAGTCTATCTGTAGTAAAGACTGATAGTACTCTGGGTGCAACGGTAGAGTGATTGTAGTTTGAGAGTTTATCTGAAATAAACATTGATAGTATTGGAAGCACAAAGACACTATGCATTTAAGTGTTTTCTTTCCCCCCCTCCTCTTTTTCTCAACTTCTGTGTTCCAGTCCTGCAGCTCAGGCGTCTCAGAAACAAATGTGCAGTGATCCATGCTCTTAACACAGTTAAGAAAATAGTTTTCGAAAATTGGACCTTGAAGAATTCAGAGTGGGTGAGTAATTGGAGGTCAATAGAAAGCAATGCTCCACGACAGAGCCGAAACCCGCAGAGAGAGCATGGGAGAGAGACGGAGAGGAAGGGAGAGAGAGAGAGTAGCCAGCAGAGTGTCAATCAGCCGGCGTTTTGCCCGCATTGCCCCTTAATTTAATCACTGTTTAATTACTGCTGTCCCCTGAGGGGCGCTCTGCTAGGTTCAGTTACTGAGCTTTTTCCCTTCCTCTGCCTCCGTCTCTGGGTGCGTATTTAGCCCACGGACAGTCTCTCTAAAGCAGGCCACTCTCTCAGAAGCCTCAGCAGTATTTCAACCTTACCTCGGGGCCCCTTGCACAAATCTGCTGATGATAATGTCAAGGGCAAACACATATGCATATGTGTGATGAAAGGTGCCTGCAGGAAGAGAGACACCACAAACACACAAGTTTATCCAGCAGGGCAAGAGCAAGGAAAAGCTGTCTCAAAAGTACCCACCCACTCCTTCAGGACCACCCCTTCCCCAGTCCCTGCATTCAGGCTTGGGTGTAACGTGAAACCCAACTCGTCATTAAAAAAAAATCACCGCTGGAAGGGATGGTCAAGTTTACATAAATGCTCCCATAATGTGTACCGCCGTATCTGTGGCCAAACAAAGTGCACATGTTGTGGTTTCTCTGGATTTACCAGCAGCCCACCGCCACAGATCCTACACGGGGACCGCGTCGGGGGAATAACTCAGAGTTTAGCTCTTAAGCTACAGCAATCAATATAAATTTAGCATGGTAATGATCAGGTGCAGGCGGTGGAGGTCTCCTGTGCCTCCCTCTCTTTCTCTTCTTGGTACATGCCACGGAGCTCCAGCTCCCAGAGGCCTGTGGGTAACACGGCTAAGGCTCTGCGCTGCACGTCAAACCTCAACTGAGGATTACAGCGGGGGGAAACAAACAAACAAGGATGTCTCGGAGTCTTAGCGACAGGCATACGCAATAGCTCCTGCTAGTAATGAAGCCACTGACGGCACACACTTATGCACTGGCACACACACACACACATCTCAACAGCCCTCAACTCTCCACCGTTTCCTTCTTGGAGAAGCTGAGGCATTTTAGCCTGTGTTAAGGATGTAATGGGACAAATAGAGATGATGTGATGAGGAGCTGTGTATGTGTGCGACTGGCTGATAGATGAGATGCTGTCTCTCAGGAGTGTCCGTGATGATGGCTATTGCCAGGGGAGGAGAGTTGAGACAGTTGTGACTCCTGGGTATTCAGATTGGAGTGTTGACAGGTTTATTATTGAAGTTTGTGTTTCCCTCATTCTTTCTTGCACTGAACTGGAGGTGTCAGGGTGTGATCGTCGCCGTGTTCCTCTCCTTCTTGACATACAACAAGTCTGCTGTTTCCACACCAGCTGGTCTCTTGCCATCTTGACACATCAGAAGGAGAATCATTGCGATGGCTGTAACACGGATTAATTAAACGGCACTTAACACCGAGTTGTTTTTATACTCGAACTTGTAAATAATTTTACTCGGTGAGATGCAGCGTTGGTGCCAGACCCAAATTGAAATTGGCTGGAGCGGACTGTGCCAAATGTAATCCCATCGAGCTGGCTCCCTGTTCTTGTTTGTGTCAAGCAGGATGCTGAGCCAGAGTGCCGTGGCCTGTAGTGCAATTGAAGACCTGCTGCCTCTGACATTAATAAAGATGGAACATGTACAGGAAATTAAACTCTCACATTCCCATTGTAATGAGATCTTATCCATCATGATACTGTTTACCTCGCAATCAGATAAAATGATCAAATTGAAGCTCAATCAAGGCCTCATGCTATGCCACCGCTGTAACCTGCTGGCATTACTCTTGTAAATGGATGGCAAAGTGAATGGGATTTAAATAAAGACTCTATATGTTAATGGGAAGGGTTTAGCTCCCCTGGTGATCCACTTTCTGCAGAGGCACAGGGCAAGAGATGGGGGTAGGGAGTAAAAGGAGCGTGGAACCGGCACTAAAGATGAATGTCGGTGGATTGTTGTTGTGTTATACATATTTCTAATCCCTGTCCTTGTACTTTAAAAATGCAAGAAGGAGGAAAACGAACATGTTGACCTCAGCGCGAGTCTCAGGTATCTGTGTCCTGGTTGGCCACAAGAGGGAAGCAGCTAGTTACAGAGACAGGAAAAGGGGGCCACGGGTTCATAATTGCCACAGAGAGATGTGAGATATATTAACTAAAGGGTATTATCATCTGCCTTACTTTTTATAGATCTCTGGGTGTTTTTTTTCCCCCTTTACATGAGCCTGTGATCTTTGGTATAGAAGAGAGGAAAGCTCTGTGGAGAAGGAGATGCTAAATTTAATGGTATTGGCTTTTATAGGTAATAAGGGGGCACTGATCAAAGGTTCACAATACTCAAAAGCAGCTAGGTTGCACTCAGGAGGGGGACCAAGTGCTCTCCAGCCAGGCTGAGTAAATTGCCAGATCAGCTAATCAGAATTCAACTGGAAGATGTAAGTTAGCGGAGACTAATTGAAGACAGGTTTAAGGGGCATCCATCTGGATATTGCAACACTCCTCTCCTGCTCTCCTTAGTAATTTCTGGTGAATATTAATAATGTTTTTTATATAATGGTGTGTATGCGAGGAGGGGGGGGGAGTTCTCTAAATGAAGCCCCTAAAAGGCCTCGAACGTAGAGGGAGAAATTACTCAAAGGATATCTTGAAGCAGACTATCCATTTACTTTGCCTCTTCGCTTCTCTCCGGCAACGGGGAGGGCGACGGCGGAGGAGCCACACACTCGTGAAAAACAGTGCATGAGGGATGCTATCAGCACCTGCTCAACATGGGTGTATGAGCCAATTAAACGTGTGCGGTTGCATGTTGTCCTCCTCCACATGATTAGAATCACAATCCCCGGCTGTGTGGTCCTGCTTGACCCGACTCAAGTTACGATTGAATATTCTCTGGAAAAAGGTTCGGTTAATGAACAGCCTAATGTACAGCCTGATCAAGTAGCATAGGCCAGGACGGATGCAACTGCAGATTAATGAAGTCGCAGAGATAAGAGTGGATTGAATTTGCATAAGACACTCAACAAGAGTAAATGGGATTACATGTGCAATATAGGCAGCGTAAATGTCTTAGAATAAATTACGACTGTATACAGTGGTATGTGTAAAAGTGTGTTCTAAATTAACAAAATAAAGCAATTTGACTACTCCTTTGACAATCCATATCTGACTGAGTGACACCAGGTTGGTTATTTTCACAAGGCTTTTACAGAGCATTCATGCCGTTAAAGCCAAAAGCCATTTTTTTCCCCCCTTAACACGATCCATGTTTTTTCAGTTGGTTATTTTATTCTGTGACCTCCCGACTCTTTTCCCCATGCTTCACGCCAGATCCGAATCTGACGGTGAAAACACCAGGGCAAAGAACATTGTCAATATGGCGTTCACAACTGCTGTTATTTCCCCCAGGAATCGGGAATCGCACATTTGATGCAATCCTCTTGGGACGTATTTCGTAAGAGGACCGATCAAAACTGCTCGTAAGTCAAACCTCACCGACACCCAGCTGCATTTAACAGACTTTAATAGAAAGAAAGAGCAAGATAAAGAGGGAAATTAGTCGATAAGTGTAGATGTTCCAGTTGCCACAATTAGTGACTTTAATTTATGTGCGAAAAAACACCATCACGTCTGCTTTTGTTGTCCCTCAGGGATGCATGGTCCCATTCCATTGAAAGTGAAATAGTTAATTTTTTAAGAAAAATGATGAATACAAAAAGCTGTCATCATCGTGATGATTGCATTTAAGGTATGATTACTGTCCCAGATGTTAGTGATGATGGAGGCAACAAGGAGGAGTGGTATATTAGTCCCTAAAGCCTGACAACTGTAATACATTTCCTATTTTACAACCTAACTTCCGCTTACTCCACAAGGAGACATTTTCACTCTGCTGCTTTGATATGCCTGGCTGCCTGGTAGCTGTTGCAGAGAGAGAGAGAGAGAGAGAGAGAGAGAGAGAGAGAGAGAGAGAGAGAGAGAGAGAGAGAGAGAGAGAGAGAGAGAGAGAGAGAGAGAGAGAGAG
>OMNN01040799.1:1726-24571 GCA_900302755.1 Chromis chromis
CTACTCTTCAGCATCAGCTCACCCATGCTACTGATTGCCTTGGCTGTGTTTGCCGGTGCCTTCTACATAATCCACCTCAAATCTTTGGAGTCCAAACTGGTTGTCCTTGGTGAGTAATGCTGTCACTAATGCCTCACAAACTTTTACATATTGAATTGTGCAAGTGAGTAATCTTTAAATCACCAGTAACTTAAATAATTTGTGTTTGTGTGACTAAGATACATCAAGCATTGCCAGAGTAGATAAAAGTTTTTGGACCATATTTGATTTAAACTTGTTTTTTTGTTTTTTTTTTAAACAGAAGCATTTTTAGCAACTGTATGACCTGTTTTTCTATGTGAATGTACATCAAATTGGCTGCGTGTTAATGGTAAACAAGTTAATTTATTGAAGAATAGATTAAATGCATATCAAGATTCTGAGAGAGTGAAATCTATCTTTAATTTTTTATCTTTTCCAGTAAACTTAATCAGACCTGCAAAAGGCAGCACAAAACTACTTCTAATAAGTGCTACGAGTTCATATGTTCTCTAATCTGCAGTTTTCATGTCAAGCAGGCAAGGAGCTCACTGTCCCTCACCAGATGAGTCTGGCTGGGGCCGTCTCACTACCTGTGTTCTGGCTGGCTGGGGCTGGAGCTGCAGTGTTTTGGGTTCTGGGTAAGCCAAACCACATTTGTTGTTCTTATTATTCTGGATGTGCAGGAATCTATGTTAATCTATTCTACTGGTTCTTTCAATGTGTCTCTGTATAATATTGTAACCCAAATTGTGTTCATGCAGTTTTAAATCTTCTAAATTCTTTACAAAAAACCTTCTTCTCCGTTCTTTTCACATTCACTTTCCTTTCTGTCCTCTCAGGGGCAACGCTATTTGTGATTGGTTCTCATGCTGCGTTCCGTGAGTTGGAGGGATCTGACATAGAGGAGCTCCTCATGGAGCCTGTGTGAAGAGCAGGCTAAACTCTCAGCAGGTGCTGGTTGACGATCAGTCTTCATTTTAACCTTGTAGTTGTCTTAGCCAGTGAGGGTTATGGAAAAGCTGCTCCTATTCCCCGCTGCGTGCGTATCGTATGTCCCCTGTAATTTACCTATAGCATTGTATCAAGAATGCACTTGTCTTGCCTCTGAAATAACTGTTGTTACAGACTGCCTTTTAGAACTCATTCATGCACACAACTTTCCATATGCACATTTAATAAATTTTTGAACGTATATCGAAGCGTATTATTATACAGAATATACAGGTTTTTCTACATATTTAAAACCTTGGATGCCTCTAGTTTGTGTTGGATCGCTTCCCACAGTGCCCCATATGTAGTGACATATCTGAACTTTTAACAACTAATCTCTCAACGCATTTCTAAATGGACCATCTGTGCTGTAGTCTCTGCTATAGATATCTTGGGAAATAGATTACATCTGAGAGAAATGTGGATTATGTATATGTGTGTGTAATGTTCACACTACAGAATGGGCTGGCTAACTTATAAACTGCTAAAACCTAATTTATTTTCCAAAGGAAAAGTGCCATTTAAAGCTTTACAATTGTGTCTAGTAATCATTCACAAATGAAATTACTTTTTTATTTAAAAAAAATCAAATAAAATCAAAAACAGGTTTGGTATTTCAGATAGGCTTCTTAAAAACGATGAAGACATCTTAAAAGGTCAACTCTTATCTTGGTATTTTGTATTGGGTATTCTACTTTGATGATCGCCTTTATGCATTCAGATCTGAAGGTCATGTAAAAGTGATTTTGTTTTTGAATTTATTTTTCATTTGTTTACACTTTAATGTACAATGGGTGTTAAGATTTACATTTTGGAAGAGCAATAAACTCCTAATGTAAAGCTGGTTGTCAGTGATATCTTAATGCTTTTATAAGTCCAGGTCAACTTTTTTTTTTGCCTCTAATTAAATAGGTGTTCGTGCTATTAAGTTAATACCACAGTTGACATCTGATTGTGCATGCATGACAGGAGTTGCAGTGAGCTCAGTGGCCCTCAGCACTTAGTCTGTACATTTTCTCATTATTCTGGTCCAGTCTGAATACACAGTGGAATAGGACAGCTCCAGCCCTTATGGCTCCTCTTCTCGATCTCTGGAACACCAAATGCTGCAGCGCTCGCCAACCCCCTATTGTCCCCCTCCTTCCCTCTTTTCATGTGACCCCTGTGACCTGCGCTCTGAGACAGCACAGCGAAAGGACCTCATGCTCAGGTTGCCATGGCAATGACCTTGGAGGTCCCTGGTCAAACACACACTCACTCGACCACAGGCACACTCGCTTACACACTGCGGCAAAGGCAAGCGATCGATATTCTATTATACGTAGGGTGGCGAGGGGTGGGGGGTGGGGGGAAGCAGAGAGTCGCACTGCAGTGAGCTCACTGCAGAGACACGGGGGAAATTAGAGCGAGGTTGAGAGTGTGAGCATGTTTGTCAGTGAGAGTGACAGAAAGTGGGTGTGTGTTTGTGTGTGTGTATGTATGAGCTGGAGACGGTGTGTTTGTCATTGGACAGTGGTGGAGCAGTTCCAGAAACTTTTTGTGTTCCTCACTCAAAGGGACATGCTAATTTTTTTCTGGATGTGGCAAAGTGACCTCTCATAAAACCCAATCGTTAACTCTCACATTATAGAGCATTATATTTTGTATAATCTGTTTGATTTATATACTAGGTGGGCAATAAGAAGTTCATTTAAAATAGATGACCCCTGTGGCACATAGAGGTAGCACAGTCACAGTATGCTCCCATGAGTCAGTAGATATACAGCTTTGCTTTATTTGCAGGAATGGAACTTTTTTTTTCAGTTTAGTAACCGCAAAAGTTGTTATTCCTCTCTGAAACACATCAAACTGGTTTTGATTTTCTTCAAATAACTGATGACTTTTGGGAGACGGTATGATGCTGTTCCTTTTGCAAGTCTGCCATTCTGATGGTGACTTTCCTCCTGGAGCTCATTTATGCTCATATCAGACACGGTTAGCACATACACAGAGAGGTTTTGGTGCATTACCCTGGGATGCTGCCAGTTCTTCCTCCTATGGCAGTTTTAGATCATGCAGTTTGCAGGTTGAAGGGCACCTATATTCGCAACACTGGGTGGCATCTCATCCTCAAATTTCTATTTTGTCATTTCTGATGCACTCTACAACACTTATGTCTTATACTCATATGCACAAAGTTTTATCCCATGCACAAGGTTTATGTAACTGTGCATACATTTCATAATGTGAATAAGTAATGATTTAATGTTTGAATATATACAATTGAATAATCATGTGGATAAAAGACACAAAACTATTCATTTATGTGCCTCAGGAAATGTGAGTAAATGCTGAGAACCTGTTACTGTTCATGAATGCAGTTAGATACCATATGACAAACTTGAGTTAAATTAACTGAATTAAATCCTTCCATTGCAAATATTGAACATCATGAGCTTCAAAAAGTTGCTTGTCTTGCAGGGCTACAGCAACACACTGTAGATTGCATTATATTATGCACACCCATCACTGATGAGTAGCACCCATTAAACCTTATTTATAACCATTTTCAAGTAAGAAAGAGAAAATGTGAGTAAAGCTTATTATGCTGTAAATAAAAAGGACAAAAACACACTAGACAGGTCTAGGTTGTATTAAATGTTCTAGATGTTTTATTGGTGTTGGTTTCATTTATTTGACACACATGTTCTACTAGTTGTGTATTTTTTTTTCTTGAATTTCAACCTTTTCAGCCATTTCAGATAGACCCAGCTTGAGACCGCTGCCCCTTCACTGATCTCCAATACATACATGCACACAGACACGGGCCGGACTGATCAGTATCAGGACCTGGACTGAACCAGACCTGAATCCAATCAGATAACACACCCCAAGCACATAGACTCATCGTCACCGCTCACCACATCACGGCACACTTCACCACATCATACCGGCACACCTGCAGTGACAGGAACCTGAAAGCCTTGGTTGGTGTCTTGCGTCTTTTGGTAAAAACACAACCTAAAAACCCGCTTTTCTGTTGCACTTTAGAATAGCGTCCTGAAAAACCAGCAAAAATAACTGAAACAAAATACAAAAAGAGAGACAGGTATCTCCCAATTTTATTCTATCTCACCAATATTGTTGATGGTCTTCATGAATGTCTCTCTTGAGCTGTTTTTCATCATGTGTTTTTTTTATTGTTTCATTTAAATTCAGTATAGAATTATATAGCTTACCTAGAGCACACAGAAAGATTGAGTTGTATTTACCAACTTGGGGGTGTACTGCGATAATTATTAACAAGGACAATGGTTCACACAGTGCACACAAACAGAGACAAACAGGGCAGGAGGGATGGGAAGGGAGGGGTGTGAGAGACAAAGGGGGAGAAATGGGGGACAGGACGCCATGGGGTGTGCTTTGTTAGGCCTAAATGAGGAAAAGCAGCTCTCACATACCTCCCCTCCCGTCTTAGAAATAAAAAAGACAAGTAAAATCATCCAACAGCCCCTACCCCACATATTAAAAAACAACAACACTGTGGCCGTTGAGAACAGAAGAGAAGGAAAATGGACGCAGTGAGAACGTCAAGGAGATGACCACTACGCTGGTCCTCCACAGACAGGAGACAGAGGCGAGAGGTGGCAGTCGAAGTGGTGTCGGTGGTGGGATCTCACTGTGTGATCTTTATATCTGTGTGTGATTGGAGGACAAGCAAAGGGTTGGCGTGGGGGAAAAAGAGAGGGGAGCGAAGGTGTACAGAAATATAAGAGGGGAGAGGACGGGAAGAACAGGGAGGAGAAGGAGCTGGATGGCCCTTTTTTCCAGAGCGTAGACACTGACTTTGTATCTTTAGCTCATTCAAATCTACATACACAATATGCAGCTGCCGTTTGGTAGATATATTGGTTTATGTACACAGCTGTGACAGAACACATGCAAAGAGTATCATAGGAGATGAGGAGAAAGGGGGCAGGTCAATGTAGAAAGTCGTAAAGGTGCTTTTGCTGTTTTTAATCTTTGGGGCAATTGTGATGAAAATTGCTTCAAAGCGGCTTTTGTCTTTAAGGGGGCAGGGCATCTGGAGGTGTGTCTTGCCAGGAATGGAATGACAGGGGGGAGAAATAAGTGGAGGATGTAAGGGGCTTGAGCAAAGATGCTCCATCGATCAATAGTATGTCTCCCTTTCCACCCAACCTGGAGTGCAAATGAGAAAAAGAAAAGCAAAAAGTTCACAGTTAACACATTTTCAATATATCAGGAAATATGCTCATTTTCTTTCTTGTGGAGTGGTAGATCAGAGAATTAACAGCTTTCTAAAATGATAAATATGAAGCTAAGCCCACCAGTCAGTTAGTTTAAGCTGAAAACAGGAATGGCTCTACCTGAAGGTAACAGAATCTATCTAACATGACTTCTAAAGCTCACTAATCAATTAACCTGCTGTTTGTTTATTCTGTACCAAAACTGAAAAGTGTCAACTATTGTCTACAGCATGAGTTTGTAAGGCAAATGGCAGAGACAACATAAAGTTACAGTGGCCGACCAAGAAACCGTTGAGCATATAATGCAGTAAGAGGAAAAACACTCACCCCCAGGGTTCCGGCGGATGAGAAGTTTTCGAATCTCATCATAAACAAAGATGAGAAAACTATAGGGGAATGCACAAAACCACCAGGTAGGCCTGAGGACAAGACAAGAGAAACAGAAGAATTATAAATATTCAAGTAAAGCGACAACTGGTTTTATCTTAATATAACGTGTGGTAATGATATTTACTTCAGAGGATACATCCTAAGTGCCACATCCATGCCTGGGCAGTAGGACAGGAAGGCAGCCAGGGCTGTCTCTTCAAAGAGGCCGAAGATTAAGATCTTATTCCTGGTTTGAGAGACACAAACGTTATTGGGAAGAAGAAAATGTGATGCAGAACTTGAGATATCTGTCAGAATGATTTAGATCGTATTTTTTACTAATTGCTATTGGTAAAAAACAACAACAACAACAATAAAACAAACAACCAAAACGATACATTAGATGCCATGTTAGGCTTTGGAAACCCAGCAACTCACTTCATGCCCTGCTGGAACACAGAGTTGCGTCTGGTCTTGCAGATGATGACATCAGCCCATTGCACTACTACAATACTGACAAAGAAGGCTGTGTGACATGTGAACTCCACAATCTTCCTCTGTTCATATGTCTGAGGAGGCAAGAAAGGACAGACAATAAGATAAAGTAACAAAACATGCAGACAAACAGAAGTTCAACTGAACACACGCAAATGCTACATGCTTACCCATTGCTGTCCATAGCTGTCTTCCAGGTCATTGCAAGAGCGATCATCCCAGTTGAGCCTGATACCTACTAGTCGAGAGGGGAGGAAACCATTTTCAGCCAAGATGACAAAGTAGGCGAAGAAGCCACCCAGGGCCTGGATCATACCTGAGGAAACATATACACAGAGACAGATTGAGTTACAGATTTTTTAAATTTTCTAACTTTCCTAATCTACTCTTTGCAAAAATTGTGGATAAGTCTAAAAATAATCAAGCTATTGTTGTTTGTAAACAATAATAGGGGATAAAGTTCAACACAAAATTGCTTTCAGGTTACCCAGATCAAAGTTTTAGATTAGATTAGATTCAAATTTATTGTCATTGCACAGAGTACAAGTACTAAGACAATGAAATGCAGTCCATATCAAATACAATTCACGAAGAGTCGCAATCTTCAATTCACCCACCAATTTGTCCATAGGCAATGCTGATAAGCCTTTCATTCACCAGCTTGTCCCTGGCTGGGTTCCTGGGCTGACGCTTCATGATGTCGCTTTCAGCTGCTTCATAAGCCAGAGAGATGGCTGGAACCTGAGGGAGAAGGAAGGAATGTGTACTTTTAGTACAGTATGACACATCTACAGGCACTGTATCCAGTGAGGCCTGTATGTGAGCATAAAGTTATATTTGTTATATCAAACAGTGAGTGTTTGATCTGCTCTGACCATGTCAGTTCCCAGGTCAATACAGAGGATAGTGATGGTTCCCAGTGGCAGGGGAATGTTGACTATGATGAAGAGCAGGAAAGGAGTGATCTCTGGGATGTTGCTGGTCAAGGTGTATGCAATTGACTTCTTAAGGTTATCAAAGATCAAGCGACCTAAAGGGGAAAAAGCAGTCAAGTCACATCACATCCTGAGTTGTACTGCAAAAAATATTAAGCTGTACCTCTGAATCCACATATACATGCACTGATCCTTCCTTGCACTGGTCCTTTGGGTTTTCTCACCTTCCTCTACTCCAGTCACAATAGAAGCAAAGTTGTCATCCAACAAGATCATGTCTGCAGCCTGTTTGGACACATCGGAGCCTGAGATTCCCATGGCAACACCAATGTCAGCCTTTTTCAGTGCAGGAGAGTCATTCACACCATCACCTGTCACAGCTACAATAGCACCCTGGGAGAGATGAAAGAGGGATGAAAAAAGACGGCAAGTTAACCACATAAAATAGTTACATTTATTCATCCCCCATTTTGCAAGCTTACCTTAAAGTTAATAAGAGAGTTAATATTTGAAAAGAATGATCCAGCAATCAATGTATACTACTCTTAAAATCAATACAAGAATATTAAGTAAGTCAATACTTGTAATCATATGTATATTAGGGAATACATGAATATACCATACTGGCATGAATTTAAATTACCATTATTGCCATGTGCTACTTTTAGTAAAAAATTTAGGAGACCAAAACTGATTTTTGTCCCCACCCTTATCCCAACTGCTCTTGGCAGACGGCTGCCCTCCCTGAGTGTGGTTCTGTCGGAGGTTTTTCCTTCCCAGCAAAGGGGAGGTTTAAAAATTGTAAGGTCTTCACCTTACTATGTGAAATGCTATGAGATGACACATGTTGTGAATTGGCGCTATATAAATGTATTTGAATTTAACTGATTTGAAAAACATCTTGTATATCAAAAAATAAAAACTGCCATATTTAAAAGATAGCAAAATGTATTTACATTTTAATAACATTTTAGTATTTTTTTCAAGTTAAGTATTATACATTAAATTAAACCAAAGCCTTTTGGCGTTTCACATTCCATCTGACCATCTCAGTTTTATGTATCAGGCAGGGGACCTTCACTCAGTGGGTAACTAGCACCATCTGCTGTTATGTTCATGTAATGATACTTCAAAGTCTAGTCCTGAATGAACACAGTGTATTTCCAGAAAAAATAAAAAACACTGTGTTCTTTGCCAAAATGTCAAATTATTCCAACCTGTCTCTGGCATCCCTCTACAATGATGAGCTTCTGTTGTGGTGAGGTCCTGGCAAACACAATCTCTGTGTGATTCCTCAGGATGTCATCCATCTGATCCTGAGATAGATCCTTTAGGTCTGTACCATGAATGACACAGGCCTTGGCATCCCTGAACACACATATTCAACAATTACTATGGATTATACAATTTGCTGACTGCCAAGACTGTGTTCTGGTTTTGTGTGTGTTTTTCTGTAAACATTCCTTACCTGGGGTTGACCTGGCTGACAGGTATGTTGAGACGAGCTGCAATGTCCTCTACTGTCTCATTGCCCTCTGATATAATACCCACTCCCTTGGCAATGGCCTTGGCTGTGATTGGATGATCACCGGTGACCATAATGACCTATAAGAGCAAGAAATATTATTTTTATCAGCCTTTATATACTAATTTGTATGATCATCATCTTTGTGTTGAACAGAAACAGCTCACCTTGATACCAGCAGATCGGCATTTCCCAACAGCATCAGGCACGGCAGCACGAGGAGGATCAATCATGGACATGAGACCAACAAAGCAAAGGTTGTCTGTCTGGAAGTTAACATCATCGGTGTCAAAGGCAAAGCCCTTGGGGTACTGGTCTTCTGGCAGCATCAAGTGGCAGAATCCTGGATAGAGAGAAAATGTGTGATTCAATAGTTGATAAGAATGTCAATCATCTAATTTTTCCCATCCCAATCTCTACTTCTGAAATAACTTCCAATAACCTTCTTCAGATTCAGACCGATTTAAGGTGAAAAATTATGTTGAATAGAAAGGGACCAAGCAGTACAAATAAAAAAAATGCTTGATGTATGCCCCAAATTTGCAGATCTGTCAGAATTAATTAGTTGCAGTTACCTGTAATGCATGCAAGGGTTTTTTCAAAACTATTAGACATACTGTAACTGATGTTCTTTATGTTATATAGCATTGATTTTGTTGATGTATCTCCTGGTAAAATCATCTATCACCTCTTATGCTACATGAACCCATAAAAAAACCTATTTGGCAAATGCATGAAAGTGCATTTTTACAACAGTTGTTTTTAACAGCTAATGATAAGTTTATGTTTATATGATTTTTACAAGACAGGGATAATATGAATACAGTGAAACATGATGGTGTAACAGTAAATGGGTATGAGCCAAATAAGCTATGATGTAATGTTTCTAAAATGCAACTTTTGCAAAATTCTGTTACATTATGGTATGAGGCATTTTCCAATTACACGTGATTTAACAAAATCCCTTTTTTTCTTTTTGAACTACATGATCATATCATCTATCTTTACCTCTCGCCAGTTCTAGCTATTCTTACCCAGTACTCTCTCTCCCAGTCCTCCAAGCTCCATGTAAGCATTCTGGAAAGCTTCCTTCATCTCCTCATCCATAGGCTGCTCCTTTCCCTGTAGCATGATGGTGGAACAACGATCTAGGATCCTCTCAGGGGCTCCCTTCATTACTAGCAAGTAGCGATTGTCATTGGGATCCTCTGTTTCATGAACTGATAGCTAATGGAGAAGAACAGAGATTAGGGTTAAGAAAAAACCCTCGGATGTATTATATATCATATGTATTAATAGTGTTGCTGATATTAGTTGTGTTCACACAGCTATATGCAGCCATTTCTCACCTGATATTTGTTGGTGGAGTTAAAAGGGATCTCAGCCACCTTCTTATTCCTGTCCCTCATCGCCCTGACTGAGCCACACGACAGCTCGATACACTTCAGCAGGGCGGACTCTGAGGCATCACCAGCCACATCACGCTTCAGGATGGTCACGGAGTCTTGTCCTGCTTTAAACTGTGCACGGTTACACAGTGCAGCAACACGAGCTAGAGACAGCCATGTCACTGAACTCTTGTCAAACGAAGCACCTGGAGAAAAAAGAAGAAGAGCGGGTATTATTAGTTGTAATGATGTCTAGTAATCATTAAATAATTTTACACTAGTAACATATTTCAGACATCAGTGGTGCCTGTATGCCCTTTTCTCACTAACCTGACTGGTCCTCGGTGGTGTCAGCCTCGTGGATCTGGTTGTCAAACCACATGTGGGCCACTGTCATTCTGTTTTGGGTGAGGGTGCCTGTCTTGTCAGAGCAGATAGTGGAGGTGGAGCCCAGGGTTTCCACAGCTTCCAAATTTTTTACCAGGCAGTTTTTTTTAGCCATACGCTTGGCAGTCAGAGTCAGACACACCTACAAACAAATACATTTCCGAAATCATCTCAATATTATTTTGCATTTAGATGCCTCAACTGTGAAGCTACAAATGTGAATTTCTCTGTTCCTGATGCTAAATTCAGTAAGCATATGGTACAACAAAATATGATTAAACAGGTTATATAAGAAAGTCATGCCTTATTCTTCAAGCATCTTTTAAAGTGAAAGAAAAATACAATAAAAAATGATTTAAAGTATTTAAAACACTACATTCAACAAAATAGAAAAACAGTCAAAAAGAGGTACAGACAAGATAAGCACTTAAATCAGCAATCAGGAGTAAAGAATTTAAGAAATAAATTAAAGACAGTCATGGAATTATGTGGTTACTGGCTCACTTACAGTGACTGTAGCCAGCAGTCCTTCAGGCACGTTAGCCACAATGATGCCAATGAGGAAGATGACTGCCTCTAGCCAAGAGTAGCCCAGGATGATGGCCAGGATGAAAAATGTGACACCCAAAAAGACTGCCACACCTGTGATGATGTGAATGAAGTGCTCAATCTCCTTGGCAATGGGTGTTTTGCCGGTCTCTAAGCCAGAGGTCAGAGTAGCAATGCGACCCATGACTGTGCGGTCTCCAGTGCAGATAACGATGCCACGCGCTGTGCCTGGTATAGAAAGAAAACAGAAATAAAATGTATTTTTTGCTGCATCAGCAGCTATGTGATTTTTTGTATAGCTATATCTGACGTAAAACATTAAATTTAAGTATAAGAACAAAGTGTAATAAGTGTGAAATTCATCACTTGGCTAGATTCTGTGACTTCAAATGCAACCACAGTCACACAAATTAATAATAGCATGCAATGCTATAGCCACAGTGACAATACCTTCCACACAGTTGGTGGAGAAAAAGGCAACGTTTCGGGTCTCCAAGGGGTTGTCGTGGGTACAGTCAGGTGACCTGCTTTGGGGTTCTGATTCTCCTGTCAGAGAGGAGTTATCCACCTATTGACCAACAGAAAAAGTAAAACATGTAGTAATGTAAAACAAAAAGCAAGATTTTGAATGTGTGTGTGTGGATATGCATGTATGAGAGCATGTGTCTGTGTGTGTACCTTGCAGCCATGAGCTGAAACCACCCTGATGTCAGCAGGGATCCTGTCTCCTCCCTTCACTTCAATCAGATCTCCAGCCACTACTTCTTCAGCGTTAATCTGTACCTTCTCACCCTCACGAATCACCAATGCTTGCTGTACAGACATATCAGTGACTTGTTAGAAAAACATACACACACATTGGACACTTGTTAGAAAAGGGTGTATGGGGAGTTACAGGAGGCGAGAAAGATCTTTTGTATTCCTTCATGTGAACAGAGTTACTGCAGGCATGTTTGACTGTTCATACTATAAGCAAAGAATTCCTCATATTTGAAGCATGTTCAATCAAAACACAGAGTATGCCTAATTACTATTTACAGACTGAGAGTGGCAACAATCAGTGGTAGTGGGCTAAAAGTTTGATACAGATTTTGAGTGATATAATAAATGTTACTGTAGCGGGAGGTACTGTGCTTTTCAGTTATGTAAAACTTGTAACTTAAATCACATTAAGGTACAAGGTATTTACAACCTATTCATTGTGGTGCCTGCAAACTGTTTCTAAAAATCCTAAATTACCTTTTAAGGCTGTACAGTTATTTTTCAAATGTGAGAGAGGCAATTTAAATAGGATCATTTCATACATATGCATTTTTGGGGTCAAGCACGTGTTTACCTGAGGCACCATGTTCTTGAAAGACTCCATAATTTTGGAGCTCTTGGCCTCTTGGAAGTATGAGAAGCAACCAGTGATGACGACAACAGCTGTGAGCACAATACCTAGATACAGCTGGGGGTAGAGAGAGAGAGAAATTTAAACATATGTAAGCGTGGGCGGTGGGAATGCAGTGGGTACGATATGTGTGATGCTGAAATACATTTTCTGAGGTGTTATTTATGTCAATATTTAAGAGTGTGTCAAAATGTGTTGATGAGGTGTAGATGTGATGGATGTGGATATGTTTGTAAAATATTGGCGTGATAAATTGTGTATATGTGTGTGGATTGCTCACATTGTCGCCTGCTGGATCATCCTCGGTGGCTGCCTGAATGGCATAGGCCAGAAAGCAGAGGATGGCGCCAGTCCACAGCAGGATGGAGAATCCACCAAACAGCTGGCGACAGAACTTCACCCATTCTGGGGTGGTGGGAGGAGGGGTGAGGGCATTGGGACCATCCCTAATCAGAAACTCTGCGGCCTTGGCATTGGTCAGTCCCTGGAGGGAACATAGAGGCAGTGAGATATGGATTAAGCAGACAGGTCTGCATTGACACAAAGCCAACAAACTTTTTGCTTAAGTTTGTTAACATTCTCATATTTCCCTAGTATGCCTTTGGAGTGGAGTGGTCTATAGAACTGGATCATCACACAATTCTAATAAACCAAAAGATGTACCCTAATGCCACCTAGTGGAAATCTGGGGAAACTGTCTCAAACCATATGTGTAATGTGTCAACTGACCTGGACAATGTCAGTCTGGAATTTCCTGCATACTTCTTCTACGGACATCTTGTGTTCCGTCTGTAAAAAAACAAAAACAAAATATAAACAAAACAAAACACCCACAGATTAATACTCTGAGTTGTTCAGAATGATGTTGCTGCTTTATGCATGCAAGGGAATTTAGTTTAAAATAGCCTAAATTAAACATGAATTATGCTAATATGTACTCAAAGGGATTTTTGCTTTTTAAACACCTAAAAAGTTAACTACATACAAGGTAATTAGAATTTTACTCCATGCATGCAGTTCACCTGAGAGATACGGGTATTAGGGCAGCCAGGTTTGGCGACCCTGCTGTTTCTTGCACTGAAATGTGGGATCAAACTGACAACTTCTTGATAACAAGTTACCACTTTTCCCAGCAAAAATATATTGTTTTAAATGTATGAAAAACAAATTCATTCTGTCCCAAAAAAAAAAAAAAAAAAGCCATCATTTGAATTTCATTAACTATATCCTGCAAGAGGATGTTTTTAAAAATGCATGGATGGCATGAACAACCTTTTAAAACATTGGGGATATTTAATTTAATTTTGACTGACAGGATTCAAAGGAAATTGACCACAAACATATTTTTTAGTTCGGTTTCACAAGTATTCTGAGATAACAGAAGGTTTTACTTACAATAGGTACTTCCTTCTTCAGGTCATCCATGTCCTTGGTTCCCCCCTTCTTCTTCTTGGGGGATCGGTCATCTTTGTCCTGTGTGGTGGCAACGCGGTAACTGTCTGAACGTCCATACTACAGACACACACACATGTTTTATACATGCCCTTGGACTAAATTAAGGGGTTTTTAACTCTTCTCTGGTTTTGTAAATTTGTATTATAGAAACAGAACATAAATATAGCCAGTGGGCTTCATTGAATTCCCCTCTATGTTTCTCTGTTTAACTAGAGAGTAAATGTTGTATCCTTTTGAAGTGGCCTTGTGTGACAGGTAGCATTTCATAGAAAGTTATAATGTCAATTATTTTTAGTTTATGAGGAAGATATAAGATGAAACACATAAGAATCTGAAGATGTTAAAGGAAAATGCATTACCCTGGTAGCTCTGTTTCACTTAAACAAAAATATCTACATTAAATGTCATCCATCACCACATATCAAACACATGGAGTCTGCTTTGCACTAATTTGATCTCCACTGATCAAATAATTCTCACTATGATGTCCAATAACCTGACGGACACATCATCAAGTGCAGATGATTAAACCTGTAGGTTTTGACTTCCTGATCCTTTTCATTTACTTATCTGGCAGCAAGCGTTAAGGACATGAGAGAGAGAAAGAGAGAGTAGGAAAACCAAGTTTGTGCACAGACTCATCGAAGGGTTTCTTAACAGATTTCAGCATGCTCTACAATATTACACCAGATGCATCGTGCCCGTTGTTCCAGATGATGTAACCATCCCCTTAGAAATTGGCGTGTGTTGTTAAACCAGACAATAGTGGCCTAATAATAACCCAGATTTAATCCACCACTGCACATTCTAGTCCTGTTAGGTCTATAAATGTAACTCTAGCCCTTTGTCCGGAAGAGCAGCCTGACCGCTGGTACACATCAATACAAATGTGCCTCATTTAAAGGTCAGAGGTGACACGGAAAGGGGAAAAAAAACACCCCCAGGAGGTGTGAGTGGGTCCCAATAGACAGGCCCTTCTTTGACACAACCTGCTCATCAAGGAAACTGAGCTGGATGGCAGATCAATGGAGTCAGTGATATATTGTTGACTCCAAGCAAGGGTTTTCAAACCTGACAAAGTAAGTGTAGAAAGAGTGGATCCAGCTCATATGGATGACACATAATTTGATCTCAGTCTGACAGAAAAGTCAATACCTATCAACTGATAATCAATGACAGCAATCATGTTTGGAATAAGGTGTGTATGTCATAATATCAGAAAATTACATTGAGCTTAAAGTTTTACAGTTACTGGCTGTATGTGTCTTTACATGAAATAAAAAGCATTGATGAGCTGAATTCACTGGGGTAAGCATCCTACCTAGTGATACAGCCAGGCTGTAACAACCAACAGGAGTACAAATTGTACAGCTAACTGCTGCTTGACTGCTTTGTTTGAATCTGATACTATAAGGCAGATAAGAACTACAAAGATAAAAACTGATCTGGGCTTTAACATAATTCTTAAAAGCATGTTTACTTTAAAATAGGTCCAAACCAAACTGATGTATTCACAAAAGCATCCGTGAGGGAGTATGAATTATATACTGACAGACAAACTCACACACCCAAACCACACCTAAACATACACACCAGCAGCACACAAAATGGGACTAACAGAGACCAAGTTGCCACTGCATTTCCCACTTGAGCTGTAATTGTGCTGCTATTGTGTAAAACTCTTGTGAAATCATGTCTCTACATATTCAATTTCTATGTGGTTACAAAGACCTGTCTTTCTGGTTTGTCGTCATAAGAAAGGCTTCATGAAATGACTGATAGATAACAACTCTCACTGACTTAACTATGGAGGGCAGGCTGCTCAACGACCACTTCTGAAGTGAAAACAAACAATGAAACCACTCATTCAAGCATGTCAGGCAGAGAGTAGCATGTCAACGTGAGGGAGCTGTTTTACCTAACTGCAAATACGCACACACACAGAGTTCTACAACAAAAGAGCAGGTGAGCAAATCTCTCGCTGCAGCAAGACCAGGCAGGCCTGGTGAGGCAGAGGCTGCATAGAGTAGAGACTGATGCAGTGGAAAATTACTGCTGCCGATCCCCTCTGAGACAGACCCTGGATGTGCGTGTGTCTTAATGTGTGTGTCTGAGAATGACAAGGAGGTTCTGTCGGGGTGTGTTGTTACATACATACATATTTGTGTATTATGTCCATGTGTTACTCATTTGAGATTAAAAAAGTGAATAATTCCTCCATATTTCTTTTTAGAGATCATTAAAATGGCAAGATTTAGATTTATTCGTAATGAATTGTAATTTCACACCTCAGTGATGACAGTGAGTGTATAAATTTGCAGCTATTTCATTGTTGCGGCGGCTAGTTTTCCACAGATAAAGTGGAAATACACTTTTAGAAAGCATTCAGCTCAGTCGACTCAACAGTGCAGCTGTTCCTCCAGGAGTGTACATGCTTAAATTCATATTATAAATACAGACAGTTCTTTCTCTTTATGTTGCACACACCACAAGCACATGTAGATAAGGCCAGATAAGAGCGGCGGTTGGTAGGGAGGTGGAGTCAAGCGCCAAACAAAGAGAAATGTGGTGAAAAGTAAAGACTTGTAGAGATGGATGTGAACGGGGTGGATGACAGACAGGACTAGGCACATGGAAAAGGAGACATCAGTGGGAGGTGAGAAGTAGGGACGGATAAAGAGAGAGAAAGGCAGATGGAGAAAGGATCAGAGAGTGAGTGAGAGAGCGAGAGGAGCTGCTGTCACCCTTCTCTCATGCTTCTAATTAGATATTGACCAGCAGTCTTTGTCTGCTGGCTCTGTGTCAGTGTGTGACCTGCAGTGACCCCACTCAAATAAATTGCACAACCTCACTTATGTTGTATGTCTGTGTGTGTGTCACTTTGAGTGTGTGTTCTCATATGCTAATAGATTATTTTCTCACTCCGGGTGTCTGTGTGTCCTTAACTGTATGCTCATTGGCAGATATGAATCAGCATGACTCACAGAGACAGGATATGTTGCAAGCTTATCCTTTGTCTCTGTTTACAGTATGTTGAGGAAGTTAAGTGTGCACCTGTTTTGGTTTTGTTAGTGTGCTTGTCATTCCTCCATTAATGAAAGAAGGGACAGCCTGCAATATTGTGCAAATCTATCTATCTATCTATCTATCTATCTATCTATCTATCTATCTATCTATCTATCTATCTATCTATCTATCTATCTATCTATCTATCTATCTCTCTTTCTGTCTGTCTGTCTGTCTGTCTATAAATGTCCCAATATTAACTGCTGAATTGAGTTAGTAGAGCGAGATTATGTCCATATTTTATGGTTATACAGTCCAGGTATCTTCTCATACACAGCAAACATGTGCAGCCTGTGTGTGTCTGTATGGGTGTCCAGCTGTCTCTCACAGCTCTGGGTAATTTAATGAGCCCCCTCTGTCCTGAGGAAGGAAACAGAGACTTAGGGCTGGAATTACAGACGCTCACTCTCACGCACAAACACACAGACAAAAAGAATAATGGACAGATATATCTGTGCCATCATCAGGAAATGGAAAAATCTCATGCTCCTTTATGGATAGTATACATAGTGAACCACTGTTTCAAGTGTGTGGCTGTTGCTTTAAATCTAATCATAAATTATTTTGCAGGCCTACTCTGGCTAACCGAACTAAACCTCATGTGAACAACACTGATGAGTGAGTGTGTTTGTAGGGAAAGTAACCATGGTGATCAGCATGGCATTGGCATGGTGACAAAGCTCAGCAGGCCTTGTACACCTAGGATCCCCTGATGTGATTCGGGATAAGTAATAATTGACGCATCTGTAACTGGACACTGTATTCACTGCTGTATAACACGGACAGGCAATTGTGTGTGTTAGTGTGTTCTTATGTCTGAGTGTGTCTATGTGAGCAGAGGTGAGTCATTGTACTGGCTACAGTCCGTAGGTGCAGCGTCTACACGCATTGCGGCAGAAAAGGTGAGGGAGAAGTGGAGTGAATGAAAGAGAGACCTAGTCACTATACAATAATTTGATAAGACACCAAAGATAAGACATCTAAAACTTATAGGAAGAGAGACCTGACACTGTAAAAGCTTGAGAAAATCTTCCAAAGGTGTCACTTAACAGTGCATTTTCAAATGTAAAAGATTGAGCATATGCAAGGCAGATTTAAACTTCTGAGACACCATTAAACTACACAGTTAGATATGGAAGTAAAATCAGTTGATAATACTCTGCTATGCTGTGCACAACATGTCCTCACTAACAACTATCAAACATGTTAGGGACAACAGGCTGAGGCATGCAAACTGATGGTTGATTTCATTTGGACTGGGAAGTGAATTTTTTTCTTCCTCTTTAATTGCACATAGGAACCCCGCCAGCAGAATACACCGTTGTGCATGTTTACACAAATGAAATGATGCTGTTGTTGGGCCATTCCTTTTGTTCTAAAGTAGAACTCAGATGGGGAAGTGGTTTGTAGGCGGAATAAAATACCACTCTGCTCCATTTTGTTCCTATGCTATCGTTCCCCACCCACAACAGTATTAGTCATACCTACGTATGACTTCCTCATTGTACTGGGCAGCCATGTGCAGTGATCACATCAGCTCCCCATGCACTGATCGCATTATGGAGTTATTGGATGTTTTTCACTTGACAGTAGAATGTTTAAAAAGACAAATGCATGACAGGTTGTCTGTGTCTTACACATTTTCATTTCATTTGTGCTCTGGCCACATACCAGGTTAGTCAGAATGTCTCAATTTAAAGCAAAGCCAGTGGTGTATAACTGAACACAAACTACATTTCTTTGAACATAACATGAGGTGGGTATTGGGTCCAATCCAGGTCATTTTTCATCTTTTAAATTGTTACTAATGTACTCTTAGGGTTTATTCTAAAGTACTTTTTTATTTATTTAAATGGGATCTCCACCACACTTTAGTTTTGTTGGGTTCTCTGTATACAGTTTGTAAGGTCTTCACCTTACTATGTGAAGTGCTGTGAGGTGACGCTAAATAAATAAAATTGAAAGGGAAACTTTGTTGCCACTATCCCCTGTATGAGTTACTAAACAAAAGCAAAAAAAATAACCTTCAATTCAACATTTAAAACATCTAAATGAAAAAAATACATAAAAATTAAGAATAATGTGTGAATTGTTCAGAATCGAATCTCTGGCTTGCTACTACAATTGTAGCGTGTGTGTAGTTTAATGCATGCATGCGTGTAAGTGTGTGCAATCCTGCAAGGTCATTGGGCCATCTGCTGTTTCTTAGAGCAGGATGAGAGGGCTCTGGGCCACAGTAGGGGGCTCAGGCTGGGAACCAAGAGACATGGCTGTTGGGATTAGCTAGTCTGATTACTACACTGGATTAGCCCTCTATGCTTCTCATTCTCTTTGTCTCTCTCTCTTACTCTTCTTTCTCTACCATTCTCTATCAAATGCATAAATGCAATCTCTACATTTATAATAAAGTCTTGGTGCCAATTACTTGGTGAATGGTTTCTGAGAGTACTGGGTAAGGAAATGATTAGATGGTTACTTTTAGCTGATGATTAGTATTTAGATGCCTTGAAAAACTATTTCAAGATATGTGTTTCACTTCTTTGTATCATCCTTGAGAGTGATGTAAAAGCTTCTTATCACTCTATTTAACAAAGTGAACAGACATCAAAAGGAGGCGATTCCAGATGAAAGATGAAAGGGGAAATAAGGCATAAAACCTTTGGAGAAGAAACAGAGACTACAACAGTCTCTAAGGACATCCTTTAACTACTCAGTGGCAGTTAAAAATAAAAACTACATGAACATGTGATGGATTGATCAGATTGAATAATATACAGAAATAGATTTTTTTAAGTATAATAAAAAGACTGATTAAGAGAACTGAAAGAAAATCTTAATTGCCAAACCACATAAACACAAAAGGAAGATAACTCTCTTTAGTTGTTCTTACATAATCTGTCTTATTCTTGCTCAAAGAACTCAAAATAATCAAAAGCAAGAAATCAAACTGAAAATCCCAATTTAAGTTATAACCCCTTTCTCCCCCTTCAACTCTGTTCTCTCTCTTCCCTATGTCTGTCCTGTAATCATCTTCATTTGGTCATCCTAAAGAGACAGTTGTGTAATTTTGTAAGTTTATTCCCACCCCAACCTCTCCTGCTATCCCCTCCCCCCTCATCCCCATTCCCAGCCCAACCAGTCGAGGCAGATGGCCGCCCTCCCTGAGCCTGGTTCTGTCTGAGTTTTTTTCCCCCTCCCTATCCTAGGGGGTTTTTGGTTCCTTCCCACCGTCGCGGACTGCTTGCTCATAGGGAATCCAAAAGCAACTTTGGATTGTTGGGTTTTCTGTTTTCTGTTCTTCCTTACGATGATAAGTGCTATGTGATGACATATGTTGTAAATATGTGCTATATAAATAAAATTGAATTGAATTGAAATTGAATTAGTTGTGTAGCTGTGAAGAAATTATACTGTTGTCTGTGTGTCTTGGCCTGTGTGTGAGTGTGGCCTCGGCTAGATTAGGAGTGTAAATCTTGATTTCTTGGCGCTAGTAGAGAACATGGCATCCTGCCATGGTGTGAGAGAAGGCACCTTTAGACTCGCCACCAGGCAGGTGGTCACACAGAGATGTGCAGATGTTCATGCACGCACATCCATGCATACAGCTGATTGCACAACTACCCACATAACCATTGGATTCCAAGGCAGAATCTGTTGTGTCCAGTATGTCAGACAATGTAAAATTTAATGGAAAATCATTCACCATTCAGTATTCTGGAATATGTTTACTGTTAATCATGAAGCTACTTGGAGAGTACTGTAACTTTGTCACTTTATGGCAGCATTAAATGTAACAAAATACAAAGAATTTGTTTTTGGTTTTAACAACTCTTTGTCCATTGTGGCTGCCCAATGCTGCACGTTGGGCTTTGATGTATTCACACAGAGACACACACATCTCCAGGACAACAAAGTGAATTAGTCATGTTGCTGTACTCAGGCAACCTACCCCTTCTGAGCCGCTCTCTTTATGGGAGGCCACCAGCACTTTAATGCTAAAAAAAACTGTTGGTTATATCAATCACTGTGTCTACTGTTATCTTTTTTTAAAGTAATATATAAAGGAGACAGCACTGACCTTTACATTTTATTAGCATTACACAAGCTACTGAGCTCATTGCTCAGGCCTAGTCCTGTTAGTCTTATGCTAGTGATTAAGCTAAACGCAGGTTTGTTGCTGAGGTACAAGAGAAATCTGAACTCTGTTCTTGGACAATAGAAAGCATTTCAAAGGGTCACCATATCGAGCTTAATTGACCCCTAGGCCACATGTCCAAACACTAATCAGTAAAACCATGCAGTTGATCAGATACCATATGGACAGGCTTTTCCATTGGGTCCTGTAACGTGTAGGACAGATCAGGCAGGCTACAGTGCAGCCTATCAGCATCAGGTAGAAGGTGCAATGGGGAGGGATGTGCAGCACTCTGCACCAAACTGAGGGCTGGGCCTCTGCAGCGGCCACACACTTCAAACTCCAGAATTATCTCAATAACACTATCATCATCTATCGCTGCACACACCTAACTAGTAAAAGGACATAATGTTTTAGTGACTTTTTACATCATGGAGCAATTAGTAAGTCCAGTCAAGGCTATACAGAGAACCTGAAACGAATAGGCGCTTCTCCTCCCTACTCCAGCTCTCTGAGCAGCACAGCCACACCCCATGTCACCAGCCATTATGACCTTCTAACAAACCCTTAGTGCTACTACAACACCTGCATTTTTCTATTTCCTGGCCCACCTACACCCTATCTCAACGACCTATCCACTACCACACTAAACATTCAGTCAGAAATTAATGCCCATCCCTTCTCTCCCTACTCCATCTGTCTCCTCTTCTTCTGATAACCAATCCCACAAGATGCAGCAAGAGGAAACATGAGCCAGGGTAATGTGAGACTCAGGTCATTATCCTGTAACAGGATACAAAGCCAAGCAGCCCTCCCCTTCATACACCACCTCCCTCACTTTAAATCCCTCTCTATTTCTCTCACTACACCTGCAGACTAGTCACTACTTATCTGCCCTTCCCCTCTCTCTCTCTCTCTCTCTCTCTCTTTTCTCTCAGCAGTGGCACCCTCCCTCCATATCTGTCACGTGTCTGAAGGTGAAAAGCAGAAATCGATGTATGCTACAGCCCCTCATCCACATCTCACTTTACATTCCTGTGATAGACTCATCACTTTCAGTCACTGTAAGGTACAGCTGTTTAAATGTAAGAAGAAGAATAGTGAGAGATGTGATGTGTGCGAGTGAAAGCACTGTCTTTGTTTAGGGGTGCATTTCCAGATTTAGAATAGCTATCTTTATACCTGACATAATACATTGTTTGTCCCTCTAATCCCTGTTCTCTGTGGCGTTCTTGACACATGTTCAGGCTGTACTCTATAGCATCACTGCAGTCTCTTGACCCGGTCTTTTCTGCGTGTCTCCTCGGGCCAGCCTATCACAGCTCTTAACAGGGAATTTCCACACCAGAGTCCCCGCCCCCGTTTTGACGCAGAAGGCACGTCGCAAGCGATGCCCCTTGCGGCCTTGGGAAAGGACAGCTGGCAGTGCCATCGCACAGTGCGCCAGTGCGGAATTCTCAGAGGAAAGACAGAAAGACAGACTTGTAAGTGTAATCCACAAGCGACAACCAGGCCTAATGAAAAAATCCAGCCCTGCATCCCTTCTTCCATCTACCCATCCCTTTTCCCATTCAGGGTCACCTCGCCGCGCAAAGGGCGAAAGGCAAAGCAGTACCCTTCACAGACTGCCAAGGGTGCTTATATTCTCTTTTAATTCTATTCTAAGCCTCTGGAGAGATATGGCATCTTGCGACATGACACACCATTCCGCGCGTCTCTCCCTCGCACTGCTTAACCAAACTACCACACACAGCAGCAGTACGTGCGTAAGCACTTTTTTTGCACTCCCTTTTGACGCAGTGCCCACTAACGCTGCCGGGTTAGCTTCCACATTTAAATTAAACGAAGACTCTGACACGGACCGGAGGACAACCAACCCACCCCCCTCAT
>OMNN01040800.1:0-13397 GCA_900302755.1 Chromis chromis
GTGTCCAGGACTGCTCCCTGGACTCCGTAGAGGAGGTGAGTGCAAGGAAGATGTTAGCAAAGCTCTCATCCATCATGGACAACTCCTCTCACTCGCTGCACAAGACTGTGGGGGCTCTAAGCAGCTCCTTCAGCAGCAGACTGCGACATCCACCCTGCAAGAAGGAGCGCAGGTCATTCCTCCCAACTGCAATAAGACTTTACAACATCAGTACTACTGGCTCATGTTAACAAAACTGGTTTCATCAAATTAGTCATCACCATCACTAATTTGCACAGCAAATTTTCACTGTTTTTTTATATTTATTTATATTCTATTTTTTTGTTTATACACTTATTCTGTTTACTTAATTGTTGTTATTTTTTCTTGCATTCTACTTCTATTTTTTTCTTTGGATGCTGCTGTTTCAATTAAATTTCCCCCAATGGGGGATCAATAAAGAATATTCTATTCTATCACATTACATTACATTTAAGCTTTAAATGAACCTATGAACATCATTGACCACAGAATGAAGCTTAAAAGAAATTAGCTTAGCTACTGTTCAATTGCAATTCAGTTATACTAAAAAAAAATACTTTAAAAAAAACCCGTTACATCCATGACAAATGAACACCAAACCCATTAGTTTGATGTAGCTAATACACAGTGCAGCTAACCATTTAAGGCACCAATATTAGCTCATGAGCAGCGTTTACTGACATAACAGTCAAGTTGCACAGAATATAACAGTTATACAAATACACCAGTATATAGAACATGAATGTCTTGTACTTTTATCAACTCAGAACAAACACTCTGTTAGACAGCTAATACAATTAGCACGAATTAATGTGGATTAGCCGTTCAGCTAACGTTACTAGCTCGCTAATGTACTTAGCACAAGTTAACTCAGTAAACAATACCACAGTTTAGCTTAACGGCTAGCTGCCTCAACCAGCGCAAAGTATCACCTATTAGCGGAGAAAACAGCGCCAAGTCTCTCTAGACTCAGGTGGAAAACACCGTGTCCAGGTCCTCTGCTGTTCTGCCATCACAAACTCAACAACTATTCACTGTTCACAGTCTCAGCTCTGCTTCTCTGTGACTCTGTGGGGAGACCGGAGGGTGTGCTGCAATTATCGGGGGATCACACCTCTCAGCCTCCCCTGGAAAGTTTACTCTAGGGTGCTGGAAGGGAGGCTCTGACCGATTCGAACCTTGGATTCAGGAGGAGCAGTGCAGATTCTGTCGTGGTCGATCTCCTATCCTGTTTGTGGTGTTCATGGACAGGATCTCAAGGCACAGCCAGGGTGAGGAGGGTGTCTGGTTTGGGAACCTCAGGATTGTGTCTGCTTTTTGCAGATGACATGGTACTGTTGGCTTCATCCGACCGTAACCATTAGCACGCACTGGAGCAGTTTGCAGCCGAGTGTGAAGCGGCTGGGATACGAGTCAGCAACTCCAAGTCCGAGGCCATGGTTCTCTGTTGGAAACTGGTGGATTGCTCCCTCTGAGTGGGGGAGTTGCTTCCCCAAGTGAAGGAGTTTAAGTACCTCAGGATCTTGTTCACAAGTGACAGGAAAATGGAGCATGAAATGGACACACGGCTTGGTGCAGCATTAGCAGTAATGTAGTAATGTAGCAGTGTACTGGAGCGTTGTGGTGAAGGGGGAGCTTAGCCGGAAGGTGAAGTTCTCGATTTACCATTCCATCTACGTTCCAATCCTCACCAATGGTCATGAGCTCTGGGTAGTGACCGAAGTGGCCGAAAAGAGTTTCCTCCGTAGGGTGGCTGGGCTCAGCCTAAGAGACAGAGTGAGAAGCTCAGACATCCAGAGGGAACTTGGAGTAGGGTTACTGCTCCTTTTTGTCGCAAGGAGCCAGTTCAGATGGTCTGACATCTGATTTGGATGCCTCCTAGGAGACTTCCTTTGGAGGTTTTCAGAGCATGTCCGCCTGGGAGGAGACCACGGGGTAGACCCAAAACTCGTTGGAGGGAATATATATCTCGTCTGGCCTGGGAACACCTTGGGATCCCCCAGGAAGAACTGGAGAGCGCTGGCAGTGGCAGGGACATCTGGAATGACCTGCTTCGTCGGCTGCTTCCATAACCCAACCCCAAATAAGTGGAAGAAAATGGATGGATGGAGGAAGGATTATAAATCTATGGGTGAATGGAGTGTGAGAGTGAGTGGTTCGTGGTGGTTGGAGGGGCCGATGGCGCAGATTGGCAGCCTCGCTTCCGTCAGTCTACCCCAGGGCAGCTGTGGCTACATATGTAGCTTACCACCACTGAGTATGGAGTGAATGAATAATGCAATGTAAAGCGTCTTTGAGTGTCTAGAAAAGCACTATATAAAACCAATGCATTATTATTATTATTATTATTATTAAATGTTATAGAGTTTTACAGATGTTGTTGGTGGAGCAGGATGGTAAATGTGGGACTGACTTAAAATCTACTGCAGTGTGTGTGTGTGTGTGTGTTTATGGTAACGAGGGAAGATGTCACCCAGCGTGATACACTCATTTCTTTTCATTAAGGACAACAATAGATCTGTATGACACAGAGGAATAAGCTATACGGGCTATACTCATTAGTAAGATTAATTAATTAAAATGAAAACACAGAACTGTTCCAACAACTGATGCAAAACATCAAATAATGAAGAAATCAGAATATTATTTCACTTGAAAATAACTGATTATTCTCAGACACACAACTTCATGTCAGTCTTTTCCAAAAGACTCCAAAACAGCCACATAATTAACTGCATGACAGTTTAACATATTCCCATTAAACAGATGTCAAACGTGCGAGACAGGTATGGTCACAGGTAGCTGGGCAAAGGCTCTGACATATACGCAGTCATCATATTATCTCTGTTGCTATGACTACAGCTGTCAGCAGCACACAAATGGGGTGAAGCAGGTGGGGGGATGACGGTAGATGCATGGAGGTGGAGGGGGCAGCTCGAGCCTTGACTGACAGCTGTGACAGCTATATAATCCTGTTGGTCGTGCTTTCAGGGAAGCACACACACACACACACGTACACACACAATATTCAGTGAGGCAGGTGTGGCCAGCTGAACGAGGGCTGCATGGCTCCACGGCCGCTGACAGCTGACGACAACTTCTAATGACACACTGTACCAGAGAACTGAGGGTCCTTGTACAGAGGGATGTGGGTTGTGTTATTTCTTTATTCTTATTTCACTCGGTGCCGAGGAGCAAGACAGAAGCCTGATAAATGCATGATGTATGGTCCAATAAACAGTGAGGGGGCCGCTAAATTCTAACTGGCTAAGGGACAGAGAATGCGTCTAATACACCAGGGAGATAAGATATAAGCTTTAACAGTCCCACAGGGAATGTTTAGCCCTGCAACTCTTTATTGCTCAATCACTGCTAGCTTTATCTTCCTGTTTTCTGCAGGTTGAGGGGGAAAAATCCATCCAATAAGGTAATAGCAATGTGTTTGTCTCATCACTTTTAATAACAGCTCCGAACTACAAGAATAAAGGATTTCTGGGAAATTGACTTAAATGAAATGCATACTGACAGGTCTGCTAATAAATTAGCAATGTCATTCAAATAAAAGTCGCATTTCCGCAGCAGCCACCAAGGTGCTTGAGTCATACAGGGAGAAAACATTCAAAGAGCCAATGATACCAATTTATCGACTGCTAGCAGACACTGAAATCACTAAAAAATGCAGCTGCATGACATCTTGGGTTTTCAATCAAGGGTGGCACTCCTGCCTTTTCTTAACTATAAAAACTTATACTTTTATATTTTTTCCCCTCTCGTCACATCTATACAGCAGAAAGATCCTTGTTGTTTAGGGGTTGTTGAAAGTCATTCTGGGAACCTCAACCGCAGTAGAAGAAAACGAGGCACACTGAAAAAAAGCAGGTAACCCAGAAAAGTATATTACAATACTCAGTCACAAAGAAAAAAAAAAGACTGCACAGATTGATGAAACCGAACAGCTTGAGATCATCGAAGGCTGAGTTTTTCATTTAACAGAAAGGAAGTCTGGAGCACACAGCGGCGCACCCTCCAAAAACTTCTGGCATGGCTGTCATTCGAAAACTTAGCTCTCGTTCTGAATGCGTGAGCATGCCAGAAAATGGGTGAAGGGTTTGCCTACAGCAAACTGGCAATTTTTCACTGCTTCCAGGAAAGGTCAAAATGAACATACAAGACAGTGACATGTAAACACTGCAGGATGCTTCATGAGATACAAACATGTGCTATATTTGATCACAGAAGTCATTATTGCAATGACTGGTTTGCTTCAAGCCATGAGCACAGAAAGAGCAGCAGAAGCAATGCTTACTACTATATTGTTTATACGATGGGATTTCTTTGGTCAAGTGTAAAATAGAGAAACTGATAAAAGGCCAAGATGAAACTGGTGAGGTGACAAGTACATAAAAATAAAAGGAAATGTTAAAAGGTGGAGGATATATTGGTTATCTGGCACATCTACTGTGTTTATGGAGGATGAAGAAGGGCACAGTGAGTATAGCCAGTGGCATTGAGGAGAGAGGTCACACGTGCCATGATGAATTACTGTAGCTGAGGTTGTCTTGGCTGCTTGTTCATTAATGAGACCTCTTAGGGGAGTACGCTGCAACAACACAAAAGGACATATCAACGCTACATCAATTCTCATCTGCGTTTACAGTGTGCCTGTAGTGTGCTGCTTGTTTTGGATCTAATTGTGTGCTCCTATAATCGAGTACAGCTTGCCTAATCTTAAAATGACAAACGTTAATTTGCATATTTTATGGGTGCACTCTAATTTGATCACAGCACTTATAGAAAACCACAGGCACAGATTACAGGCATGATCAAAGACTGCATTATTTTAGCCTGAAAATGAGACTTGATTATTAAAATTCACACACTTGAGTATTCTACACACAACATGTGAAATACTGCATTGCACCCTGATTTGTCACTTTGCTGGTTATAGTGGTTAGAAGGCATAGTGATGACTGGCAATGACTAATACAGCCACTAACAGATGCTCCAAAACATACAAGTCTCCTCAGAGTTACTGCAAGGGTTCCGCCAAATTATTGTTTGAGATTTGCTTTTTTTTTTTTTTCAAAAAATGAAAAATGCCTAAAAATACACACTATAATAAATCCGGCATATTATTGCAAAGGAATTCATACAAATTCCCATGAATCACTGTCACTCATGTGTGCATGTGTGCTACACTGAATTACCACGCAGCACCTGTACATGAGGGCAAAGTATAGTAGCTAAGTCAGTGTTACGGCTGCACGAAAACTAACATTGTGGTATTTTGGTTATCTGTGACATATATTTTGATATTAATGAATGTAGGAATTTTTCACCAGATGATTTGAGTAACTCATGGGTGGGGTGATTTTGTAGGGGAGTGCATCTGCATAGAAAACAAAAAAATAGGAAAATTGAAAATGTTTTCTTATATGCTTACGCACTGGCAAAGGTATCTGATAGCAGTAATAGTTAGTCATGTTGCCTCATGTCATGGTAACAATTACAAGATGCTGCCGACAGAGTACCTGTTTTTTCCCCCAACATCATCCTTTCTGTGGCTGATTATTTTCACACAACTGTCATTGTGTCTCTTCCCCTGTTCCTTGCTCATTTTGCTGTGTACATGTGGAGCCTGCATGTCAACAAACTCTGTCTTTAAAATTAAGTTAGGAAAAAAACTACATGCATTGAAAAGCCCTTAAATTGGAATGAAATATTTTATACCAGACAAACTTTTCTTGTTGATTAATCATGGAAAATGAGAACCGTTTTGCATTGCACTTCTTGCAATGTGATCATTGAGCAGTAAGTAGTACTGAAACATATTGTCCAGTTAGCTGTACCATTATCCCAAGTATACAGACATTCTTATAAGACTAATGGACCATTTTGAAACTTTTCAAGCAAGAGAAGCTGATATAAGCTCCATCTCTGAAACTACCGAAGACAAAAGGTAAAAGGTGAGGCTGGCGCACCTAACAGCAGCCATTCTACAATTGTTGGTGCAACAACTGATTTTTCACTCTTTCCGACCGGAAAAGAAGACACAGTTCAAGACTGCAGCCTGAGGCAGATATGGCCCTCTGTCTGACAACCTCCATCTGCCCTGGAATAGACGAGCTGTGTGCCGCTCATCAGGGTCAGATATCTCACTAAGGTAGGCGTTATGTGCCATCCAAGGATTTACTGTCATGTATAAAATTAAAACATGAATATATCGATCTGTCAATAACCGTTATTTAATAACTTAGTACTGTAGGCACAATAACAAGGTATGTTTACATGGCATTAAAAGCTTATGCTTATATGTGTAGGGGTCCCTGCTCAGTCTGAGTTAAAGGGTCCTTGGCCTAAATAAGACCCAGACTCTATATGTTTGCATTCATAAAGCCATATATAGTTGTAGAGTGAGGTTGTCAAACTTAAATATTTAATGCATTAATGCAAAATAATTCAGCACAGCACACATATCATCCACCGCCCACCCAACAGAGAAGACAGGTTGACTTGTGGTCCTACAAACAGCTGCCTCACTACACACTATGTGGTCTATATTAAAAATAAGTAGTGTTCGATTTATGTGTCAATTTAATTTTAACTACCTTTAAAATTACACTAATGGTAGATCCCTGGAGCATATGAAAATTTCTGTCACGATAACTATAGACAGTGGAGATGTCTGAGAATGCATGAAGTCATTTACTAGTTCTTGTTTTAAGTAAATCTTTAATAATATACAAAATATATATATAACCTGATGCAAATACCAGATTTGGACATACAGATTATGAGTAGGAGGAAGTTCATGATATAAGAATGATGATACTACAGAGTGAGTCAAAGACAGCTGAGTACATTTCGTAACTAGTTTTAAAAGGCAGTCTAAGGAGGAGCAAGTCTCAAATCTTTGTTGTGAAGCATAATAATGACTGTATACATGCTTCTCACACTCATGATTGCTTGAGATGCCAAGCGGGTTTGTATAGTAAAAGATAGTCCGGTATGTATTTTAGTCCTAAACCCCTGAGAGATTTAGTGACAAGCAGCAGTTGGCTGTTTTAAAGTCTGTTCTATAACCCAGTGAAAGGAGGTGCAGAGACCTGAAATCTTAGAGAAGCATTTTCAATGGCCTGAAATTGTCTGGGAGACCTGTGAAGTTGTGATGATTTTTTATTTATTTTTTTTAACTTGTCATTCTGACGTAAATCCTGTTTACACAATGTAATGCCTACAGAATAATGACACCATATGCGTTAAGATGTGTTTCCTTTATGCCGCTGTTGTGCAATTCTGTCTTCTTCTGGGTAAGAAATCTTCAGAGGAAATGAAGGCTCAAGTTATGGCACAAAGAACAACTGGAATAACTGTGGAAATGCTACCAGGCAAATGAAAAAGAGCCCTGTTGTCAGAGGAGGCGAAGAATGAGATAGAAACTGAGGTAAAACAAGAGTGAACCTAGGACGGCATTCACTCGATGGAGAGAGCTCCAAGACTTGAGGGGATTCAAAACTGACATTCAGTTGGCGTTATTTCTACTAGACCAGTAAGTTACAAAACCTGCTTACTTATTGGTATAACCAGGTGTTTTACTCCACCTTTATCATAGCATTGAGAGTACTGAGGGTTTGTATTTCAAACTGGGCTTCTTACGGTAGTCTCTTGTTTTGGACAGTAACCAGGCCACTATAGCAGCCAGAAGAGGGATCGGGAACTTCCTTCTTCTTTATTATTTCCTAAGTGGTGTGGATTGTTTCATGTCCTGTCTTGTGAGGGTCTGAGGAAAACGAGCCGGTCTCTGCAACAGTGGTGCCAACAGTAATACCACTTGGGGAGGAAAAGTTGAAAAGTTGTCGGTTGCCATGTTAAAATAGTCCAACATTTCAGAAACAAAAGCACGGGCAAATCATGCCTGGACATGAATGTCCTGTTTTTCATGATAGGTGGTAATAAGCAGGCTTTGTTCTTGATTTGAATTTGTTCATGATCACAGGCAGATTTCTGATTTGCTGTAGATGCTGCACAGAGGCAGGTAAATCTCAAAGCTGTCCATATAACTGTGATTTAATTGTTAATTGTGGGATAAAGTACTAGGATAAAAAAGGACTACAACTAGAACCTTAATGAAAGCAGTTTTACAACTGTGGTGAGCTAAAAATCCAGACTAGAAGCTTAATTATCAGTGTTGCTTTGCCTAATGAATACTGTATCAAAGAAACACCATAGAGGAAAGGAAAAACTAAATCAAAACAAAACTTTATCATTAACATTTCAATTCCGGATGCTTAAAACAGGGACACTTAAGCAACATTTGGGCTGATCTTCATAGAGTTGGTCATCAAAACCTGGCTCCAACTTCTAAGTTTTTCCAATAGTCTGATTCTAAAAGAATTATTAAGGAAGTTTATTTCAATTCTACTTATGGGTCCCTAAACAAATTTCAGTCACGCTAGTTTATAAACAGTGTGCTGCAAACAGTTACCGTATATCCAGTGCAATTTGTTGGTGCCATTATGCACGTTATATGCATGTGTGTCTTCCCATCTTCTAAAGCTTTTGTCTTAATAAATTGTGCATCTAGCATTTTTCTTTGTTATCCTACTCGGATGTTGCTGAGTTGTTTGTTTAGCAGGTGAACACTGCCAATTGTGCGACTGTCTCATAACAGTCACCCTAATTTAGCAAATGCTGCTACAAAACACTTAACAAGGACAGGATTGGATTCTGCTGTCATACAGTAAAATAGGCAAAGTTGATCTATTTCTGTGTTTCTTCTGGTAACATTAATCCTTGGGAGCCAGGCGTTTCACACAACTCTGCTGTGAAGATGCAGGAGGACACTGTTAACATTACATGAACTGGGATTCACACACTTTCAGTAACTATTGAGCTTATGTAGACATGCAAGTACAGCTAGGCTGTAGGTGTGCTAGCCTGACTTGTTAAAAGACATATGTAACTTTAATAATTAATGTAATTAATAAATGTCTATTTAATGTGATAGACAGAGCTGGATAGTAGCAAAAGTACTAAAGCCACCCAGTAAAAGTCCTGCAAAGAAAATGTTACTTAGAGTAAAAGTGTGCAAGTATTATCAGTAAAATGTACCATATTATTAAAAGTAAATGCTCAATGGAGAAAAATGTCTCCTACGACAGTTACAGTGTAATATATTACATCATTAAATTATTATTACTTGTGCATGAATGTAAAAGCAGGATTTTACTGTTGTAGTAACCCTAACCAACAGCTCCTCAAAGAATCTGAATGAGAAATTGCTAAAATTCAAACAATACCCAAATCTAGATCTGCATCATCTACTACTACTGACTGTTCCAGCCTTTTAAGACTATCTTATTGCAATATGATACAGGGAATACCATCCAAATCCTATATTCAGAAATTATTAACATCTGATGTGTCCTCAATTATAGGTCAAGCCCAACTTGCACACAGAGATGGCACAAGATAAGAATATATGGGGAACTGCCTCTCTTCAACAATCTGTCACAAGACTGCTCTTAGCAGTATATACCTGGAGGTGTGATCACTCAAGAATACTCTTCCCTGACTGTAACTGCTAAAACCTGTAAAAAGCTGCCTGGCTGGACATTGTGTTAAGGGGAAATGCCAACTTTGTCTCTATGGATTACAAGTCTGGTTACTAGTACTCACTGTAAACATGTGTGTGTGTGCGTGTGCGTGTGTGCGTGTGTGTGTGTGTGTGTGTGTGTGTGTGTGTGTGTCTGAGTGTGGAATGGGGTAAGAGTCTGCCAGAGTCCTAGTGTGTGAAGTGACACCCATGAGTGCTGGCCCACGCCAAACACCCACCGCACAATGGGTAGTGAGAGTAAAAAGCTAATGGATGAGCAGATGAATAGACATTTTAATCAATGCATGGATGAAGAGCTGGATGGTGTTCAAGAGTGTAGTTATGCAACCATTTTAAAGCAGCAGAAACAACCTAATTGTCTGAGTTAACCACATATACAATCTAATTTAGAGCAGAAAAAAGCAGCGTTAAACACATAACCACAATAGAGTGGTTATTCATGTTTATGTCTATACAGCATCTCCTCGCTGACTCTGCACTATAAACATATATCAGTTGCTGCTCTTCTGGTGCATTTCTGACAAAAGAGCAGCTTGAGGTGTTTCTGCTGCCCTCTATGGTTGCTACATTTGTGATTTTATTGCCTACAATGCAACAGACCCAACAGTTGGGTTGGTGATTTGAGTATTTTATGCTAGTAGCAGCTGGTAGCCTCAAGCAGAAACGAGAAGCAGGCAACAGAAGCCTCGTAAACTGGCTTCTTTTTTCATTTTCAAACTTGTAGGCTTCAGCAGTAAGTGGAGACAACTCAAGTGGCATCACTTGAGGCAATTTATCAGAGCGTGCACAGCTCGCTTACAACTTTTTTCTCATGTGAAATAGTACTCCCCAAGTGCTGGAAACAGACTTTGATGTGTAAAATTGATGGAGTTCCCCTTTAAGGTCTAATATTTGTGTGTCGAGCTAAAACAATTAGTCTATTAAAGTCCCTCTCCAGTCATTGACTAAACCCCGAAAAACGCATCTCTGTGTATCAAAGTTACACACATTTACAAGTTTTTTCCTTGAAATATATCCCCTCCTGTCTTCAAATGGCTTAGATGTAACTTTGCAACTTTGTTTTCTTTAGAATGTACAGATCTATGATGTCCCCACCTCTTTTGTTGCAGCTTGAGCACACCAGCTCACCTACAAATATGCTCAAACACAGTAAAACTA
This sequence comes from Chromis chromis, assembly GCA_900302755.1. Taxonomy (NCBI): domain Eukaryota; kingdom Metazoa; phylum Chordata; class Actinopteri; family Pomacentridae; genus Chromis; species Chromis chromis. The sequence goes on from OMNN01040800.1 coordinate 10,796, forward strand.
CTATACACGACCCAATGGCAAGTAATTTTGCCATACATGTGCAAGCCAAACACTGATTCTGAATATGATTAATGATACGCAAAGTCGCAACCCACAAGTTGACATGACTGGTTAGTTTAGGTTTCACAGAATGTCTTGTTTTTCACAGAAACTCGTTAGAGCAAACACTATATTTTTCACAAATGATGAAATTATGAAATATCACTAAACGATTTTCAAGTTTCTTGATCTGTTTTCACAGTTTCTGGCTCTGATAAATTGTGTCAATTTGGTGAATTTCTAAAGACAACATGCCTTTAAAACCCCCCGGCAGTATTTGTGGTTCAGAAGTTTAATAATCAATTACTAAGAAAAGATGCCAAACATTTTCTGGTTCCAGTGAGATTTCTTTAAGATTGCCTGCTTTTCTCTTTGCTACATATTTTAAACTAATTATATTTGGGTGATGGCTCCTGCTTTGTTAAAACAAAGAATATTAACTCTAGACCTTAGACTCAAGTGGCTTTCTGATAGCTGAATTAGCCTAATCGCTAATGGCAATAATCATTAGTTGCAGCCGTATATGTTAAAAACCCTTAGACATCTAGGTTACAGCCCAGCATGGCAAACTATTGTAGTCAGAAAATGTTTGTTTCTCCTCGACTATATTACAGGTCTTCCCTGTGGGTGTAAATGTGTGGGTGGGGAGTGACCACCGAAACACTGACAAATATTCTACACACACCATGCTTTGTCTGCTAGGCATGAGGAGGCAGTGAGCCTGATCAACCTACTGGGATATTCATATACACTCAGCCCTGCCCTGCCTGGGGCCATCTGCTGCCCTCCCTCTAATCCAGGGGCTTGTCACTGGTGATTAGCCAGCCACTCTATCACTCTCTCTTCCCTGCTACCATTATATATTTCTGGCGTATTATGTTGATACTACTGTTAAAGCACGCTGTGGTGTGCTCTCTTCAACTTAACACCTTTGTATGGATATTTGATGCCTACAAATCCTCTACACTTCCTCTCTCAGCCTCTGTCTCTCCCCCTCCATCCTTCATTATAAATCTCCGGCCTATAATGCTGATGTTAGGGCTTAAATGTGCTTAAGTGTGCTCTCTCACACTATTTTCGTTTCTATGCATTTATAACCAACTTTTCCACTTACTCTTGGCATGTGCACTTTTATTGGGGTTAAGTATTCCCTGGCAGTAAAAGACCTGAAATACAGATCCATTTCAGCAGCAGTTTCAAGAAACAACATACACTCTAGGACAGCATAAATGGAGACAAGGTATCAGAAATTATATGTATTAAAAATTTTACAACCATTTTGACTTTTGATCTATTTAAAGTCCTTATCTTTCTTTAACTACGCCTGTGTGAGTAATATGCACAGCCTGTTGAAGGTTAGCTCTTGACACTGGATAACTATGAATACTAAGTGAAAAGGGCAACTGTAAGAAACACCATGCACTGTGTAGGAATAAATCTTGCTCGGTCACTGTCTTCTGGTGTTTATGTGGCAAAAGCAGTATTTTAATCTATATATATGCTTTTAAGTCATCCAGGTCTCCAGGTCGACTGTTCAATTGGTTGGTTGATATGTTCTCATTCGACCAAATTCTCATTAATGGGACAATCGCTGGTGTTACTTTAAGAAGGAGAAGAGTGTACATCAATGCCACTCCTGGATTGATCCATTATTTTTAGTGGCAGGAGGAACAGGAGACCTGTGAACAACCCCACATTTTCACAGCTTTGAACTAACCCAGTCTGATTGAGACTGCTTGGTCTAACTTATTTAACATTTTCTTCAGGTACGCTCAGAGTCGACTCCACACTAATTGACACCATATCAAAGAAATCATCAGTATGGCTGCATTTTATTCAAACTGGTGGCCAAAAAATTGAGTGTAAACTTTGCAGTTTGTATATCACAGCTCAACAACCAACATGGCAGATCATCTATAAACAGTAAGATTACTTGTCTGCGTTATATTCCTCAATAGTTCTCGGCTGGGATCACCAGTTAAATTAGTTCTACCTTCAGAAATCATATAATTATTTCAGCACAAAATACCAAGCTTAAAATGAGTTAATATTCTGCAAATACAATTTTTTGTGTGTTTATTTATAGTTTGTTTAGGCTGATAGGGCTAGCAGGTAAAGTGCACTCAGTGTTCTGTGGCCATTTTGTTACAGATAATGTGAAGGTTGTTTTTGTCGTGTGATCAATCGATTGGTGGCAGAGTAGGTACAATTTCAGTGAACAAATGTTTTCCTGTTGAAATTTGTCTTTAGAGAGATTACAGAGATTTACTTTTTGTTTTATGTGTAGTATCTCTTTATGTTGCCTCATGTATGGTTTTGTTTTTAGTTGATGGCAGTCCTTTTAGTTGACTGTTTTGTTTATTTCTAGTTGTGTGTCTTTTGTGTGTAGCTCACTGAATATTTGTTTTTTGGTTGGCCTTTAATTTTTGTTTGACTTTGTTTGGCTACATTAAGCTGTTTTGTATATATTTATTGACCTTCCTGAATGGAACTGTTTCTCAAAGACATTTTGTTTTCCCTTCTGTTTTGTTGTTTTCTGTCATTATTTTGCATTTGTTGTCAG
>OMNN01040802.1:0-19636 GCA_900302755.1 Chromis chromis
ATTATATTATTTTAGATTCATTTATTTTATTGTATTTTAATTATAAAACCAGAATGGCAGTCTGTAAATGGTGCATTTACACTAGCATTTTCTAAAAATTCCACAATGCAGTCTTTTAACCTTTACATAATAGGTAAATTAAAACTTCATACCTGCTCATGATGCCAAAAAATTATAATGATTAGTAAATGTCAAATTACGACTCATAATTACAACAATGAAGTAGCCTATTAAGTAACTTAGTGTAACCAATATATAAATAGAATTTATGGAATAGTGAGACGGTGCAGCATTTGATCACTGGGCTTTACATTTTGCTAATCAGCAGCAGTCTTGTGATGAAAGCTTGTTTTCTCAGTAGTAGTGTCACTTCATCTCAGGGAGGAGCTCGGGGTGGAGCGTTAGGTATAAAGTGTCAAAGGTCACAGTTCTCATCCAGTTTCCTACCAGTACTTTATTAATTTATTAACATTTGTTCCAATTATTGGCAAAACAATTATTTCTCTGCACAAACAGAAGATATGGCGACATATTAGTAATAACAGGCTTTGCAGTTTCTGTTTCTGACGACCTGCTGAGTTCTGTTTTTTGTCTCCACATACTCATAAGGGAACTCTAGTTTGTAAAAGTCTCAGTGTGACAACTAGTTAGATGTTAACTTTGTCTGCTTGTTTATTGGTGGTGGGCAGGTAGTGTGCTGCTTGTTTTTGTTTAACAAAAATGTAAAAAGATACTGCAGGATGTACTTTCTGTCGATCTGACAGCAGCACAAAAAGATGTCAGCCTTTCGCAGCTTCCTTGCTCTCTCTTGTGGAATCCTTGGTTACAATCTTTAACGGTTACAGTATATGGAGTTGTCAGTAGCAAGGACACAAAATGACAAACACTCAAACATCCGTGCTTGGACTTTGTGGACTGACAATGTGGAAGATGTTGTGTGCAGACGTTATTATACAAATAATACCCCTTTTTTGGATACGTTAGTTCTTCATTTTCTTCTGCTTTTTGATCTACTGAAGGCAATTGTAATGCATATTGGGTTGTATATTTTCCTGTGTATGTCCGTTTGCTACCCATAGTAAGGTAAATTCTGCAGGATAATATGAGACTGAATCAAAAAAGCAAAGGTTGATCCATTGAAAGCAATAAGCTGAAAGAATTTGTTAGACTTCTAGAGCTGAGGGCAACTGCAGAGTTGGGTGATAACTGAGTTTGTCACTAATAGCAACACTTCTCATATAACATGCAGTCATTTGATCCTTTATTATAAAAAATACTGATTATTGCTGCTTTAACTTAGTGACAGATGAAGATTTTGTTAAATTTCACAGATTTTTTTAGACTCGGAGGAAAAAGTGACCCCAAGCACAACAAAACAAACATAACAGGGGGGTAATAAGGATTCAGTTCTAAGCTTTACAGTAATGGAGCTTGTTGCATGACTGTTGCGTTGAGTTTCATAAGTTTGTGATGTTGCTGTGTCCCCCTTTGTGCGCTTGCTGTTTTGCTACATGTGTCCCATGCTGGAGCAGCACTTAATAACTAGAAATAAGGTATTGATATTGTCACTCCAGGCCACCATGTTGTGTCCCATACAGTCGGGCCAAACCTCTCTGAGCTACGTGTGGAATCTGAAGAATGGGAGTCAGATGGAGGTGAAGGGTCACTGAAAAGCATGCGGAGGGTACAGCACGTGTAGGCTTAGCGTCAACATGCCATCTGCCTGCCCTCACTCGTCCGTGGAGATGTATGCATGCACAAGCACGCATGTACTCACAATCTCACACACACTCCCACATACACACACACACACACAGACACTCAGATTTCATCTGTCTGAGCCATAAACAAAGACAGTATTCATGCAGCGGGTGAAATGGTTTGATTATTGTAATTCAAGCCACTTAGCATCGCATCTGTATGCCACCGAAGTAATGGAGGTAGCATTATGAATGAATGAGGGAATTGTGAATGAATACATTGAAACAATTTAATGTATTAAGAAATGAAAGACATGTTCAAATTTAATTAGGATATTATGATTCCAGTCAAAACAAGTCTTATAAGTTAGTGAATTAATATTCATAGCATGAGGGGGGCCACGTCTGAACCGAGACAAAATGAGAAGTAGCTGCCTTTAATCAGAAATTACATTAAATCAATAATGCAGCAGTGCAATAGTGCACTGAAAGTCCTTTGTTTTCCCCGCTTGAGCTGGAAACTGTTTGACCTTGGCATTTAACGGAAGAAAATAAAATGTCACTGCAGTTCTGTAATTATTCATTCGGCAAGACTGTGTCTTCTTACTGCCGTTTTTGATGAAAACTGTAACTCTGTCGTCACTTTTGACATCGCAGATAACAATTACAGTTTTTTTATAGTGCCATCAGAGAAGAATGAAAACTTTATCTAAGTGTCAAAGTTCCAGTGAGGCCACATCACATTGAGACGTGATCCGACTCGCATTATGTTTCACTATCTGAGGAATGGGAACAATAAAGTGGACATTACCCAAACACCCTCTTGTTTACATCATTAAAAGCCTGATTAGGTCTATGGGGACGCGTGGCACGGTGCCATCTGATGCCAGTTACTGCGCCTTATCCCTGACATTATTAATTTGGTAGGACAATAAGGCATCATCTTTAGCAGGCTAAGTACATTAGAGCATGAAAGTAATTCATCATTCAGAGAAACAGTTGTGGCTGTCAGTATTCCAGAAACGGACACTAAGCACAGAGACTATTTCCTTCGACTCCTGTACGGTGGCTGCATGTCTAATAGGCTCCGCATTGATGGAAGGAAAAGTCAATTAACTCTCACTGGACTCGCAACAAGTTCCTGCAAGTTCTGAGCACTTTCTCTGTCTCCAATACCTGAGGTGGAAAGTTTTGGTATGTGCAGGTGGACTGCTATTTGTACAACTGGAGGAGAGTATTTCCTCACAGGAAGAGAGTATGCAGCTGGTGCAGGAGTGTTGAGTCACATAGAAACACAACCTGGGTATCAGCTGTCTGGCTTGAAACTGGGGTTTCCAAAATTTTTAGTTTACCACCCCCAAAATAACAGTACCAGAGAATCGCCACAGTTACTGCCCCTGCATGTGGTTAAAGCATACAGACATGCACTAATAGGCCTATTCAAACATAGGCGTGATGACAACACATAGGAACACAACAGTCAACTACTATAATGTTATTTTATAGTACCGTAATAGGTTTCTAGCAGAATACATCATACAAACATAAAGTGTAAAGGTACAGCAGACTCACAGGTGATGTGTGTGTGTGTGTGTGTGTGGGTATGTATGTAACAAGCAACATTTAATTACTATTTTTATCTTTTGGAGCAATTACAGCTAAAATATGCTATTTCTTATCATTCTTAATGCTATTTAATTCCTATAAGTCATCCCACACTGACCTAAAATATATTACTTTGCATTGGCTATGTAAAACAGACCGTAAAAGTACTGATTAAAAATAGAATTCATAGTAGTTACAATCAATCTGTGACTACTGATACTGATAGTTTCTGCATCTTCCAGCTCTCAGCAGTGGGACACCTCAATGAGCAGGTAGAGTGCAGGTTGTGAGTTTTAAAATCAAACCGTACAACACCACTACAGCAGAAACATTAGACAGAGGGAGTTTAGCGACTAACTGGTGAGCATAATGGAACATTTAGCAGCTGGAGAATCCGATATTTCATCCAGTAATTGATTCTAAATCAGCTCCTGCAGTTTTAAAAAGTTTTAAAAGCATTTAATTCAGACCGTGTTGGGATGGCTGCTATGAAAAATGTAATGTATGACACATTATTTATTACTTTTTTGAAAATAAGGAATGAATTCATTTACTTATTAACTCCCTGTAGATAATAATCTGTTACATTACTTTTGTGTTACCCTGCAACATGACACATAAAATTAACCTTTACATATGCCCACATATCAGCACAAATGTCTGTTCTGATAACAAGGACAAACACAAGATCTTTTTATAATGTTCTTTAATAAAATATTACTGCAAAGCCAATAGAACACTTGGTGAAAACCAGCCCAGAGAGCATGTGATAGAAAAATGTTGTGGTGAGAACATGACTTAAGTCTAAGAGAATCAATGTGGCCCTGCTTCAAGCAAGCTAGCAAATTTATTTATATACAGTAGCACCCTGTCCTACACAGAGGCTATTTAAAGTGCTTCACAGGCAAATCTGAAAAAAAGAGAGAAATAAAATAATGCATGTAATCAGAATTAGATTAATAAATGAAATTAATCAAAAACAGTACGGATAAGTTGAATCAAGTACACATAGATTTATAGAATTTTTAAAACTATTTGAGTAAAACAGCTAAAAAAGAGAAAAATAAAAGCATATAAGAGAAGAAGAGAAAATGAAGTGAGTTAAAGTGCAGATAGGTTTACTTAAAAGTAGAGGAAATAAACTGTCTTCAGGTTATTCTTACAAATGTCTACATTTGGTGCAGATCTAAGTTCCAGTGAGAGCTGGTTCCAGCAGCGTAAAGACCAAACACCTTTCCACGCTGTCTGGCCTGAACTCTGATCACTAACTGTCCAGTTCCTGCAGATCCCAGAGACCTTCCAGGCTTCAGCAAACAAATCTCCAATATATTTTGGTCCCAGACCATTTAGAGATAGACCATATAGACCCTATAGACCATAAGTAGGGCCTTAAATTCAATTCTATATTTAACAGGGAGCCAATGCAGACTGTAATGTGATCACTGAATTAAAGAGCAATACTTTTTTATTGCAGACAAATGTAATGTGAATGTAGAAATATGTGTGCCATTGTTACCCCTAAACAGTGAATTCAGAGAACTCTCATCCAGTTAAATACATAAATGAACGCGCAGCAAATTCAGACAAGCTAACACATATTTTCAGTTTCCATATGAAAACCACACTTACTTTGTGTGAAGGTCAGCGTGCCGTCAGAGACAGAAGAGACCTGCCAGACTAAAAATGTGCATCAGCAGTATCAGCTTATGGCATATAATCTACTCCCATATGTCCTCTGAGACCCCCTGGGGGAGGCCTGGGAGCAGAGTCAGGTACCAAAAATACACAAAAAGGTGTGCGGATGGTTTAAATATTCTTTTTTCGTCCTGGCTTGTGGATTTACCATTTTAGCTCTGCCCTGATTTAGATACAGCTATCTGTCTGTAACTTGTGCCACCTTATGAAGAAATAAAAGCAAACCTTTTCCTTGTCTTCTGGAATCTTTTGTAGTCTTTACCTTTCTTTTCGCTGCACTACAATAGTTGTACCCTCTCATTGTTCTCATTGCATTTCTCCCATCGTAGCTCATACATTTAGTTCGTCATCATCATTTCTGCTCTGGGAAGTTTGAATGAATCAAACCTGAGGTTTGGTGTAAACCCTGAATCAAGTTTCGGTGAGATAATTCACAGCATCAGCTTCAGAGAAAGCTTAGTAAGTAGCAGGTTGCATTAAGGTGGAGTATGGCAGGAATATATCAAATGATAGTGAAAACGTTTACATAAATAGGAAGTTATGCTCAGAATCCTACATTATATCAAACAAGTTTTTAACTTAAAACATGACCTTGCTGTCTGGCCATGCTGTTACAAAGAATTCCTCTCACACCAGTTCAAATGTTTTAATCTATATCACCCATAAACTCTGATATAAACTGCATAGAACCTGGTATTACGGTGTTGTAGCATTGGCACTGATATAAAACAAAATGAGCACAGCAGATTGTGTTTGTTCTGACAGGCCACAGTCTGGAAAATACGTTTTTATTAAAGCTATAAATCTCAGCACTGTGTAAAAATGGAGTAATAAAGACTGTGACAGATGTTCCCCTTGACCAAGACGTTGGTCTGTGACAAGGTATCTCCACTGTTATTGCAGGTATTCATGCTCCCCAGAGGGTGAAAACGTGTTGAAGGCAGATTGTCAAGCTGTAGCTGAGCATGTTCATGCATGTACACCGATCAGGCGTAACATTCTGACCACCTGCCTAATATTGTGTTGGTCCCCCTTATGTGGTCAAAAATGCTCTGAACCATTGGGCATGGACAAGAGGACCTCTCAGGGTGTCCTATGGGGTCTGGCACCAGGACGTTGGCAGTGGATCCTTTGGGTACTCTGGGTTGTGCAGTGGGGCCTCTGTCAATCAAACTGGTTCCACTGCATCAGACTACCAGTGCTACAGCCACTTTCAATTGCATCTGGTGAAATAAAGCTATAAACTAATAGCCAACGTGCTACCAATCACAGTTAGGCCTCAGCTGTTTCTCCAATTATGCAATGAAGCATCGACCAATCATATGTTTTTGTTTCACCATTTCTCTCCCATCAATCTCCTGTTACATAAAAAAAGAATCCTATTCTTGCCATAGCCTGGTTAAGAGGGCTTTTATAACAGTAATATCAACAAGCACTTGAGCAAGACTTCACCATGTATGACTGTTTTCTAATTTGAAGTGTCAACATCACTTTGGGCCATGTCCACGCACACATGGGGTTTTTTTTAACGTGCTTTTCCTGTGTATTTTGGCCTTTCGTCCACATGCAAACACAGTTTTAGGTCAATGAAAACAGACCTTTTAGAAATCTCCTCTCAGGGTGACGATGTTCAGAAACTGTCCACAGTGTAGATGAGGAAATCAGGGGTTTTCACTTGAGACGTCAGAGTTTGCATCATTTTCTCTCTTGTTTTATTGATTTTGTGCAATGCCAGACGTGGCTAAAATAGAGCTAACAGGACTTTTTACATGTTGACACATAAATTGTATCAAGGAATAACTACTTCATTATCAGTCTGCACATATACGGTATATTCCACCTTCCTCAATGCACCATTGTTAGCATGGTTTGTTCTGTTGGTTTGACGTATTCTTGACAGCGCTTCAGTTGTGTTTTTGTATTTTCATGTGGATGAAGAAAGGTTTGTTTTTTTTTAGAACAAAGGAAAAAGAAATACCCATGTACATGTGGACTAGTTCTTCATCTATAAAAAAAAAGCTATAGAGCGGCTCTGTTGTCATGAAGATGGATCTGTTGACTGAAATCTGAGGCCAACACATCCATTACACTGTAAAAAATGAACCGCTTTAACAGTTTTTACTTGTAATTTTTTTAACAAATGTATTATAATTTAGTTTTTTGTTTAAAACAGGCCAAAACTTTACATAATGTCCAAACCACACAAAAAAATGCTGATACTTTATAGATAATAAAAAATAGAAAACATGGTAAATTAAATTTTAAACATGTTGTTTTAAAAATTTCCCTTGTTTTTTTATATTATAGATACTATCTCGAAAAATTACAGACATATCACAATTTCTATTTATTTAATTTCATTTTATTTATTTATTACAGTTTTTGACTTAGTTACAGCTAATTATTCTACTTTTTTAAACTTTTTTTTTTCATTTTCCTTTTTTTTTTACAGATTTTTTTTTTATTTTATTTTTTACAATATATGCTGTCGTTTGGCCTCTCTACTCTCCACTCTCCTCTCACCCCGACTGGTTGAGGCAGACGGCCACCCTCTCTGAGCCTGGTTCTGCCAGACGTTTTTTGTGTTAGTTACAGTTACATTATTCTACTATTTTTTTGACTTACATTTTCTGGCACTCGTGTTGCCAGATTTTCACAGGATTTTTCCAAGATTTTTTGCTACAATATATTAATATGCTGTCCTTAGTCAAATATGTTAAGTTAACTGCCATTCCAAAACTTCCATGTTGACTGAAATGATGGCAGGACAATTAAATCACCTGCTACTGACTGGTTTGGATAAAACAAAGCAACTTCTCCTCCATAAATCAATCAGCTAAAGTGAAATTAAATTACAAGTCAGGCTGCACTGTATTAGTTCATTCATTCAGTTTATATGGGTTTAGATTATTTTTGGCCATTTTTACACCTCAGATACCATAAGGACTGATGAGAAAACATGACGGACTTTACAAGGAGAATCCAGAGTATGAAAGTCATTGTAAAGTCCAACACCGGCGGATAAAAATAGAATAAAAGGAAATCAAAGGGGAAAAACATTTGCACCCAATATTTGCTGAATTGCAGAGTTTGTGTTTGGATCGATTAAAAAAAATGCATGTTTGCGGAGCCTTTACATAACAAAGCTGGAGTGCCACCAAGACATCTGACGGAGAGGGAAGCGTTGAGGGAGGAGGCATTACTACAGTGAACCTTGTAGTTTTTCACAGATGTGACTTAAACACTGCATATTAAACAAGCCCTGTCTCTCCATAAAGCCCGAGGTGGAATAAAGGCTGAATAAACAACCGTGACAAATAACGCAACCTTCTGATGTTTTGTTTGTGCGCTGTGAAGTACAACACAACACAATAATCAGTTGAGCGTATTTTTTGATTGCCATCTTTCTCTTTCCCTTTTTTTTTTGTTGTCTCTGCTCCCTCTCGACCTCGATCGCTCAGATGTACCAGACAGGAAGCTGACATCAGACGAGGAGGAAGCCAAGCGGATCGCGGAGATGGGAAAACCGGTGCTGGGGGAGCACTCCAAGCTGGAAGTCATTATTGAGGAATCGTACGAGTTTAAGGTGAGGAAAGGTCGCTCTTCAAACACAGCAAACACACCTTGATCATCAGTAGAAAGTGTTTCCCTCGCAGCCAAACAGAAAGCGGATCATCAAGCAGTAAGACTGATGAACGCTTTCAATCCACTCCCAAATGCAATCTTGCACCACTGTGTATGTTTTTGCATATGTCCACCTTTGCACCATACTTCTTCTGCACCTACCCTTTTACATATGAGCAAATCCTAACTTTTCTGCACCATAAATATGTTTTTCTGCACATAACCTTTGCTGCAACCTTCTTCTACATTCATATTTGCGACTTATTTGTGCATCTGAATGAGCGAACTAAGAATTTAATTGCACTGATGGCTTGTTAGTCGACAATAAAAGGCCTTGAATCCGACATATTTCTAATTTCAGCCGTGAAACGTTACTCTTCAGAGGCCTCCCAAACCCACGCACATTTATTTCTGGAGATCCTCTAACCTCCTCAATCAAAAAATATCCCCACCATGTTTGTTTCTGGTGCTTCAAACTGGAGTTTTTAATGCTGCCTGGAACTGCATGGTACTGCCATCATGTGGTGGAGCTCATGTATTTCTCTTTAGGAGGACCTCTAAGGATGCAGATTAGAGGTTTTTGAGAGTGAATAATGGATGGATTTGATTCTTGTTTTGGTGTTCTGACATGCAGAGCACAGTGGACAAGCTGATCAAGAAGACCAACCTGGCTCTGGTGGTGGGAACCAACTCGTGGAGAGACCAGTTCATGGAGGCCATTACAGTCAGTGCAGGTAATGTTTGCTGCTGATAGTGGATTCTGATCTGCTGATTCATAATATTCACCTTCATTTTAACAAGAGGTGCATCTTCCTGAATGTCAAACAAGCTGAACTGTTTCTGCATCAAACAATCAAACTTAAAGATGAAGAATATCATCGACTCCCAGTGACTTCAGTCTAAAAATTTTAGTGTCAGTATCCGACCTTCAAAAGCGCGCATCAGTTAAAGTCTCCCTGGTGCTCGGCTCTTGAAGCTGTGGAATAATCTCATGTACGAACCTCATCCATCACGTCAAACAGCAGCAGCATCAGATCTTCAGCCTGCAGTCACATCTACCGTGATGGCTCAGGTTTGTCACTCTGCTGCTGAAATATTTAATCCAGTGATGGTCTTTATTTTTTCATGATCCACCCGTGTGTTAAAAATGCATGCAGCTTGCTTGGCCCTGACACTTTGAATCATCACAGCGTCCCTGTTTGTTCCCCTGAGCTTCCTGTGAGCTGCTGGGACACAGAGGACGCCTCCACCTGAGGAGGGTGACCACGGACATTTTTAGCTGTGAAAAGACGATGCTTTTATCCACAGGAGCTCACGGCGAGCAAGGTTAAGTTTCCTGCTTGAGCTCACTTGTACAGAACATGCAGCTGCTGTGGTGACTGGGACCATTTAGATTATGGGAAAATCGCTCCATGGCTACTTGGTCATCCTGCAAAACAGTCAACAACAGATGCACAAAATTGCAGCAGTGATTAGAGTAAACATGGAGTGTGTCCCAACCCCTCACAATAACTGTCATAGTATATGGTTTTAGCTGTTTGTGCTCTTAAAACATAATTACACGGCATTTTAAACTAACAGGCTGTTATTAAATACGTGCATCATTGGACATCAATGAAACTACAACTTTGGAAAATCACTGTGAAATGATTTTTAAAACTTTTTCCCCATCTGTGAGCAGCTCCTTGATTTCCACTGTGCAGTGCAATGGGAGACAATTAAATGTACAATTGTGAACAAAAGTTTCCATACACTTGTAAAGACCATGTATATCGTGGCAGTCTTAAGTTTCCAATGACTCCCTTAATTTTCAATGATGGAATCCTTGCAACACATACATCTTTGTCACAAAAACAATCATGCATTTTGGTTCTTTCATCGATGTGATGACGATTATAGGTCTTCTGGAAATATGACAAAATCTGCTGGGTCAAAAATATACATACAGCAACTTGAATTATCAGTTTTGGTGGTGTAGAAAGCCGTGCTAATCAAATTTCTTCAGTGGCATTGCTTCTTGACTTCTCGTGATTACAATTGACTACAGCTGCTGACTCCCCTGACACAATTTCAAATTTGATCCACTCATTAAACTCAAAACACTACAGTGGGATAGTCTAAGGAGGTCAGCACAGATCTGAAAAAGCAAATTATTGACTTCAACCCCAAGAACACCAAAATTACAGTCAAGCATGGTGGTGGCAGTATTATGCTCTGGGGCTGTTTTGGTGCCAGTGTGCTTTACACAAAGTCAATGGAATAATGACAAAGCAGGATTACCTCCACTTTCTTCAGGAAAACCTAAAATAATCACCCAGAAGGTTGGATTTTGAACGCAGTTGGGTGTTCCAACAAGACAATGACCCTAAACACACATCAAAAGTGGTGAAGAAATGGCTAAATTATGCCAGAATTAAGAGTTTAGACTGGTCTCCCCAAAGTCCTGACTTAAACCCCATCAAGAACCTGTGTCCAGAAGCCAACACATTTAGTTGACCTGCACCAATTCTGTCAAGAGGAAGGTCAAAGATACAACCAGAAGCTTGTAGATGGCTACCAAAAGCACCTAGTTAGGGTTAAAATTGACAAAGGATGTTAAACCAAATATTAGAATTACTGTATGTATATTTTGGGATTTTGTCATTTTTTCCAGAGAACTTACAGGAAATGTATACAAGAACCAAAATGCATGACTGTTTTTTGTGATACATGGGTTTCAGTGACCCCATTTAAAGAAAATTAACAGTTCTAGGACTAATTGGAAACTCAAGACTGCCATGATATACATGGTTTTTGCAAGTGTATGAAAACTTTTGTTCACGACTGTATATACTGTATCATTGACGGTTGATGGGAATAACATTGATTATTAGGGCACCTGTCAAGAGATGGCACCATTAGGAACCTTTATAATATTAGGCTGGTGGTTTTAATGTTGTGGCTGACTGGTGTTCTTCACTACTCGACATGCAATCTTCTGAAAACCTGCATAAAATTAGTTAGTGCTTTTGATTTGGGACACGTTGTTAGAGGTATTTAGCAGTAAAATGAGCCAAAATCTTAGGGATTATGCTCTCCTAAAACTGAAAGTTATTTGCCCATGAATTTTGTAAATCCAAATCAGCCACTGGACTCTGCATTATTAAGTAAGGTAGGATGTTTAAGTGTTAATTAAAGTTCATCACAGTTTTTTATTTATTTATCTACAAACTTCATCTCGTCTCTTAAATGACTAAAAACACACGGCCTTGATGAATAATTAAAAATCAGTTATGACCTAAATATCCGCGTCCTCAGGCTGTAGTGATCTTGTAGAATGTCTCACGCTGAGAAATAAGTCGACACGCCATTTTAAGTGAGTTTTGTTCTCCCCCCTCTCCTCTCTATCGTCCCTTATCTCCTTTATGGATCCTTTATCTCGCCACTGTTTTCCAACTCTCCTCTGGCTCTTTATCCTCTCTGCTCCCTTTTAACTTTCTGCTACATCATCCGTCATCACTCTCTCCTTGTCTCTTTTGCTTCCTCATCTACTCTCCCCGTCCCCCCTCTTTTAATATTTACTCCCCCTCCTTCACCCCTCTCCCTCTTTATCTTTGTCCAAATATTTTTGCCATATTTTCATCCTCTCTGCTGCTTCGCTCTCTTCTGTCACCCCCATTTACGTCTCAATCCATCCCGCCTTTCGTCCTCGATTCCCTCCACTAGATGAGGACGAGGAGGACACAGGGGAAGAGCGTCTGCCGTCCTGTTTCGACTACGTCATGCACTTCCTCACCGTCTTCTGGAAGGTCCTGTTTGCTTGCGTCCCACCCACCGACTACATGAACGGCTGGGCCTGTTTCGTGGTCTCCATCATCATCATCGGCCTGCTCACGGCCGTCATCGGCGACCTGGCGTCCCACTTCGGCTGCACCATCGGCCTCAAGGACTCGGTCACCGCTGTGGTTTTCGTGGCCCTCGGCACATCAGTCCCAGGTAAACACCACAGTGGACACCTTTATTCAACGCGTTAACGTCTATCGTGTATAAAACCATCGTCTGAAAGTTAGTTTGATATTTCTTCTGTCAGTTGATGGATTATGTGGCTCATATTCTGGCTGTGAAAGTTCTGACTTCATTCCTCAAACATGCTTTGTCATCAGGATGGCTGATATTCTTATTTCCTCCACGCTGACATTTTCACCCGACAGGAACAATATGTCACCGGAAAACTCGGACTGCCTCAGCGTTTTCTGTTATTAAAGGTCCTATGTGTGCATTAATAAGGCATTACTGCATACAGTTTGAAAAAATGATATAAATATTGTGAACAAACAAGCCTAGTGCACAAAATAAGCTTCCATGCTGCAGTTTACTTTGGAGAATGATTCACTGGAGAATCATTCTGAGCATGTTGACAGATGACAGTAATTGTGGGTAATGTAGTCCTCATTTGGAGATACCTGTTGCAGCCAAATGGTTAAAAAAAATTGCATCCTATTTCTTTTCCTTAACAAAAGGAGGTCAAGAAAGGATGTAAAGGAGAAGGGCCACCATGACAAAGTCTTCTGTGGTGCTTAATGACCTCCGGTTATAGCTCATACACTTGGAACAAGCTGGGATCAACATATATAACAGAGTTTCCTATGTGGTACAAGCTATGTGTCTTTTGCATCATCAGCACATGAAAAATATCCACTGCACCTAATTTTTTTAATCAATAGTTGTTTAAAAAAAAGCAGCATTTATTAAGAAAATTATTCACGAAATGCATCCCTAGCATGTTGACATGTGACAGTAATTGTGGGTAATGATGTCCTCATTTCTGGAGATATTGGCTGTGGTCAAATAGTAAAAAACAAACAAACCCAGAAACAACAACAAATAAACAAAAAAACTCAACTATTTTCCTTGAGGAAGAATGTGAAGGAGAAGGTGGGGGTTGAGGGGCAATGTTTTGATAGTTTTTTGTTCCTTTTGTTCGGTAACACACTTTGTGTTACATTGTATTTGTAAGAAAAGTGCAAATAAATGTGCAAATAGTCTGACTGATTGACACTTAGTGTTTAAGGAGGGCAATTCCATGTTGGCAAGCAGGGAGCATTGTGGGGAGTTAAACTTGTAAAGGGACACCATGACAAAGTCTTTTGTGACACTTAATGACCTTCGGCTATGGATAATATGTTTGAAACAAGCTGGGATTGAC
This sequence comes from Chromis chromis, assembly GCA_900302755.1. Classification (NCBI taxonomy): domain Eukaryota; kingdom Metazoa; phylum Chordata; class Actinopteri; family Pomacentridae; genus Chromis; species Chromis chromis. The sequence goes on from OMNN01040802.1 coordinate 13,810, forward strand.
ATATATAACAGAGACGTGTATTTTGTATCATGAGCACACAAAAAATGTCCACTGGACCCAATTTTAATTATCAATTAATCAACTATTGATTGAAAATTCTGTATTTATTAAGAACATTATTCATAATTTGCCTTGCTAGCGTCCTTCCACAAACTGTGCTTTCCGTTTATGACACCAAGGATCGGACTTGAATGTCTTGAATTTTGAAATATCTTCATCAATAATTGTCACAATCACTAATTTGGTTAGATTGTTTTGTCAACAACATTAAAAAATAATGTTGAAAGAGGGGTTCTGAGAAAGATGTTGGTATTTAGCATAATTACATAGTTAGCATGTGCCAGATCTAACATCCCTCTTGCTCCTACTTTGGTCTAAGTCACTTATTTGTTTCCCATTTACAGAGGCAGTGTATGAACACCAGGTTTACCTTTTCAGAGCAGAAACCTAACAGACAGCAAGCAGACCAGGATTTTGGCAACAAAAAAGTGTATTGGATTAGAATCGCTCACTACACCGTTAATCAAATTAAAATGGCAATGACAAATGGCCTTTCTGTCCACAGACACCTTTGCCAGTAAGGTAGCAGCGGTCCAGGACACCTACGCAGACGCCTCCATCGGGAATGTGACCGGCAGCAACGCTGTCAATGTCTTCCTGGGCATCGGCATGGCCTGGTCGGTGGCGGCCATCTACTGGCACATGAAAGGGAAGCCGTTCGTGGTGGAAGCCGGCTCGCTGGCCTTTTCCGTCACCCTCTTCACCATCTTCGCCTTCCTGGCCGTCTCGGTGCTGCTTTACCGGCGCCGGGCCCACATCGGAGGAGAACTGGGCGGGCCCCGGGGACACAGACTGGCCACGTCAGCCTTCTTATTCAGCCTCTGGTTCCTTTACATCCTCTTCTCCAGTCTGGAGGCCTACTGTCATATAGAGGGCTTCTAAACAGCAAAAGACTCGAGTGAATCCAGACGTACAGGGGTATAAAGTACAACTGCAGAGTGAATTCTCACTATGGAATTTGGGTCAGTCTTGTATGGTATGAAAGGACAGGAGAGGTAAACCTGGGGTTTCCCTCGACGCCTCCCTCCCTCTCCCTCACTCTCTCCCTCAACCCCTTCTGTAAGGATGCTTGGAGGTGTGAATCCTGCCCTCTAGTGGCCAACAGGCCTGGCTGATGTGAAAGCGGCCCGAGCTAGTGTGCTTACAGTTGGGATTGGGTTACCACCGAAGTCCGGAAGACGCCGATGCCAAGAGGTGGTCCCGCATTCCACTGGAAAGAGGCTGCAGTCTTATTAAACGGAGAGAGTTGAGTTAATCAGAGGTCTATATTTTTCTCAACATCTGACGAGAACGACTTTTTTTAAAAAGTATTTTGGGGATAAAAATGCAAAAAATAAACAAAACAAAAAAAAATCAACACACACACACACACATGCAGAAACACACAAAGAGGAATCAAAGAACTATTTTCTGATCTATGTTAAGGAATAACGTAAAAAGATTATATCGAAAATGGAAATATGTTGTGGAGTGACAGTGGGATGGATTCATAGTATTTATTTTTATTTGCATAGTTTCCTAAGGAGCACTGCAGAGTTCTCAGAAATCACAGGAAGAAGGAGAAGACGACGAGGAGCGACAGTGACAGTTCACACTGGCAGATGAATCACCATCAAACAGGCGACGGAGACGAGGTGAACATAGTCAAACTGCCCTGAACATTACTTCCGTACTCTAAACGTATCTATATATAATATATTTCCATATTTTCTGTATATTTTGAATATTTGTTTAAATGTGGTCACCTTCTGCTCTAACAGAGGATTGCTGTGGCTAAGCGGGAGGGGAGGGGGGGTTCAAACTATATACTGGAACGATGTCTTCACATTTCTAAGAGTTATGTATCTTGCCTAGGTAAAAGTATGACATTGTATTTTATTTATTTACTGATATCTTGGTCTCACTCGAGTTTTCACACCTTTTCAATCAGAAATCTGAACAAGAAAAAAAACAAACAACAAAAAAACGAACAAAAAAACAACAAAACAAATCGTGTTGCTGCAGAGATAAATTCAGAAGTATTTTTGTACTGTTCCTTCCATGCACTTTGCTGTATAGTTCTACTTATGGAGACTTCTACTTGTACTTGTGCAAAAGGCCAATATTAAAGGTGTCACTATGGACTGAACAGAGTGCCTGTGGAGGGAAAGGCGTTCGCTGCAGCTGCCCACACCGACCAGCCCTTTGCTCTGCTAAAAATACTCAAGAGTTTCTTCCTTAAATAGCGCATAATCCTTTTTTAAAAGATGCATTAATAACATTTTTTTTTCTACAATATAGTAGAGTTTAAGTCCTAACAGCAGTTATGTGATTTTTTTTTTCCGTTTGTATTTTTAGTTGACTACAGCTGCTGATATTTGAAGCTAAAGCTGTCGTTAGCGTGCAAAAAAGTGCATCAGTTTGCAGCGTCACGGCTTGGTTTTCTCTTTTTAATTAACATGCAAATGCTTTCTTCTAAAGCAACTTTTTTAACTTTTTAGTTCTAATTTGTAATGTCAGAACTAGCCGTGCAGGGAAGTCACATGAAAGCTTGTGGTTTAACGTTTACCTGCAAGGGCTAATTGTAAATTGTCTTTGAAAAGCCTGCTAAAATCTGAATTTCTAAATATACAACAATATTTTATAGTTTTTTAGTTTTTAAATCCCTCTCTGGTTGTTGTTTTAACACCTAAAACTCATATCTGTGTGTCAAAGTTACATATTTGAACATTTTAGAGTGTTTTGTTAGATCATATTACATGTAGCATACTTTTTTTTTCATATTTAGTAAAAACATTGGTTTGTGCAGCTTTAAGTAAGTAATATCTTTCTTTACATGACATTACAGACAGCTACCTTCATTTGCAATTTATCACTAAAATTCTACACCTATCCCTTTACACATTACATACAGTTCCTATATAAAGTATTCACCCCCCTTGAAAGTTTTACCCTATTATTGCGTTTAAACATTGAATCATGGTCAGTTTAATTTTTTAATTTTTCTTTTATTAGGCACTGTACATTTATTTTACAATGAATAAAAACACTGATGAGTGCAGCTTTAAGAAAGTTAAATCTTTAGTTACTTGACATTACAGAACTTAATTTGGTGTTTATGGTGGGCAGTTAGCATCCAGCTGTAATTGCTTAAATGCTATAAATCTGTCAAATTACACATCACATTTTTACATATTTGTTTCATAATTAATTTTTAAGAAACTGATTAGTGCAGCTTTAAGTACAACTTTGCTTTACTTGAGATTACAGAAATATTTTGCGACCTTAGAAATAGTGTTTTTTTGTATGTTTCTTTGTACGCTTTTAAACTTTCTGCATATTTTACATGTTTCTTTCAAGCATTTGCTCCTGGTCATCATGTTCGGCCTGAAACTCTTGAGTGAAGCGGCACCGTTGAGAGCTGCTGCTGGTGTGGGTGTTTAGAGCAGCAGGTAGCTCCAGGTTGAATTTTAAAAAGTAGCCTGTTATTGATAACTGAATGCTGTTTAAACACATGACTGGTGCTTTTGTTTTTAAAACGAGAGTTTAAAAAAAAAAAAAGCAGAAAAATATGTTTATTACCTAATTTGCATAAAGTGTAATCAGTCAGTTCTTGGCTAAAAATTTAAAAATCACCCAAGAGATTAACCAAAGAGGTGGGATGCAACATGAATAATAAAAAAGAATAAATGTAGAAAAAATAAAAAAAATAAATGGCAGTGACACTGTATTTCCACAAGGGGGATGTCAATCTCCAGTCCCTGTGGTCGTCCCTCCTCCTTAGCACTCCTCTTCCTCCTCCTCCTCCTCCTCCTCCTCAGTGTTCTTCCTTTGTGGTGGGCAGTGTTGTAAATACGTCTCGTGGCTGATTCGGATGCTCTCTTCCCGGCCCTGGACCACACCTGCTCACCCCACGATCTCTCTCTCTCTCTCTTTTCAACACTCTTGCATATAGAAAACACATTCAGAGCTGAGCGATGGGTCCACTGCTGCACAAAGACGGAGGGGCTGAACCGTCCCGTTCAGAGCCGGCAACACAGAAAACCCACATTATGTACATAATTTTCAGTGTATGTTTACATAGACACAGTTATAGGTGTCCTGTTGAGGGGGTGAAACAAGCATGATCACATCTTCATCTACAGGTTCATCTGCAGTCGCTTCATCTGAGCCAGTGGAAGTGTTGGAGTCAATTTTCTGAGTCGCTCGGGCTCATTTTGTTATTTTTTTCCTTTTGTTAAAGTCCTGCAGGTGTTTCGTTTTTTTCAGCAGGTATCCACGAACACGAGGAAGTGCCGGTGTTCTTGATTTTATCTCTGCCTTTAGCGGCTATTTATCTCGTTTATTTGGTTGTATTCTTGATTTTTAACCCGCCAGGGATGTGCTGAAACGAGCTGAAAACACGTTGGCCAAGTGTGTGTTTGTTTGCTGTGCATGTTGCCGTGCCGGAGCCGAGACGTCTTCGCACTCAGAGCCGGCTGGCCCATTAGGCAATATAGGCTAATGCTAAGGGCGCCGTGGCCTCCAGGGGGCGCCACAAAATTTGCTGATGGAGGGGGGGGGCGCCATATGAAATCTGGCCTAGGGCGCCACATTGGGTAGGGCCGGCTCTGTTCGCACTTGTGTGTTGCACAGGCGGTTTGTTGTCGTTCACGCGGGCACGGCTCGAAAATTGGTTCTGTCATTTTGTCTTAAAAATACATGTCTTAATTCTGTATAAAAAAAATAAATAAAAAAAGAATTATATATATATATATATTTATCATACACATCACTTCTCAAGGCACCAGTCGATTATTTTGTTTTGTTTCTTCTTCTCAGCCTGTTGGGATGAAAGTGAAATATCACCGTGCAGTGAATTGGACTTGTGGGTCGATGATGTTTGTGAGACACTTGAGGAAAAGTTTTCATTGATGAGGTGAATACTGTTCTTTTAACTTTGTTTTTTTGTTTTTTAACGGAGAAAAAAAAAGAAGAAGAAAAAAAGGGGGGGTGGGGCACATTTTAATGGATGGGTTTGTTTTTTCGTTTTTTTTCCTGGCCTGCAATGAGATGTCAAAAATAAAAAAGCGAATTTCCAAAGCTGACGGTGTTTTGAGATCAACCAGTTTTTTTTGTTTTTTTGTTTTTTTGTTCTTTTACTGTTATAAATAAAAAATGGCTTTCTGATTCACGAGCGACTTGACGCTGGATTCACTGACTTAAATCGAGCTTGTTGTGTCATTTCATGTCATAAATGGGAACGCTGCATCTCCAAAATGCCAAAATGTGCTTTTATTATAGGAACAGCTGAAGAGAGACAAGAAAGGGGGGAATAGTTTGGGCTGGAATCAAATCCTAAAGCATTAAACTCAAGATAAAATGATAAAATCTCCATAATTAGTCTTATTTGAGTTTCACAAAATGATAAAATGTCAGTATTTGGTACGGTGGCCCAGAAGGGCCAACGCAACTGCAAAAGCCGCAACGCAACAGCAAAAGCCACAACACAAGCGCAAAAGCCACAACACAAGCGCAAAAGCCACAACACAAGCGCAAAAGCCACAACACAAATGCAAAAGCCAAAACACAACAGCAAAAGCCACAACACAACAGCAAAAGCTACAACACAACCGCAAATGCCACAACACGACCGCAAAAGCCACAACACAACCGCAAAAGCCACAACGCAACCGCAAATGACACAACACAACCGCAAAAGCCAAAAACACAACCGCAAAAGCCACAACACGACCGCAAAAGCCACAACACAACAGCAAAAGCCACAACACGACAGCAAAAGCCACAA
>OMNN01040803.1:0-22500 GCA_900302755.1 Chromis chromis
CCACTGCACAAGCCAGAGTGCCCAAAGGATCCACTGCCAACGTTCCTGGTACCAGACCCCATAGGACACCCTGAGAGGTCCTCTTGTCCATGCCCAATGGTTCAGAGCATTTTTGACCACATAAGGGGGGCCAACACAATATTAGGCAGGTGGTCAGAATGTTATGCCTGATCGGTGTATATAATATATGTTTTTATGCAACTTTATAGTTCCACTCCATTTCACATTTCAGAGTGAAATATTTATATATATTTAATATATCATTTTGCAGCTTTACTCACTTTTATGATGAAGATTGTACATAATGAATAAAATAACAAGCTTTTATAATACAACATTTGCTAAAGTATTAACCAGTTGTGTCTAAACTTTCTGGCTTCTCACATAAAGCTGTGTGGTTGGCTTTCATATGTCTATTAATCACCAAATAGTGATTTTTCCCTCTAAACTTCTCACATGGTTTCATTTCAATATATATTCAAATGATTGCACATCTCTTTTGTGTAAGATTAGACAATAAGTCCAAAAAACTGAAAAAAGGTTTGTAGATCAGAATTAAATTTTTTATTTTTTCATCTGTTGTTCATCTCCTGTATATAAAGTGTACATAAAGCAGTTCAAACTGGCTCCACCTGCAGCAGCTACAACAGTATCAGGCTGCTAACACAATGATGCTTCACTATTAATAATCTAATGATGCCATATAAATTGATATATCAGTTAGTGGGAGCAAACCAGTAGTTCTTTTATACTATTAATTCCATTTTCCTACTAATGTTTGTGTACTTTTACTTGAGTAGGATTTTTATGAAGGATTTTTATTGGTCATGGAGTACTGTTAAATGCTGTATTGGTACTATCTAACCCTAACCCTCTCTCTCGTTTTTTTTGTTTTTTTATTTGTGAGTGTGTTGAATTTCAGTCACATCCTCTCGTGGCTCATGCAACATTCATCACCTTTCTTTAAGGATCAAGGTCTCTAATGACAAGACATTAGAGTTTTAATGTGGAAAAGCTGGTGAATAATCCACACTCTGAGGTGGGTAACAGTTTCATAAGGAGTCACATATTAGATCAATTTTGCCTGGAAAAAGCTTTTAAACAATAATACTTGCTGTGTCTTTTATGCTGCATTTGGTCAGTGTGTTGTATAATGGACCCCTGGGCATTAAAAGAGGCCTCTTTTCTAAATCTAGCATCAATTGACTCTGCCCGTCTGACTCAAAGAAAAATATCGAGTCACTGCCTTTGAAATTTATTGAAGTGTAACGATTAATGTGTCCCCGCTTTTATGGCTTGTTCTAATTTTATAAAGTAGTTGAAAACCTTGGAATGATTTATTTTTTTATTTTTTTGCAGACACTCAGTGGCTAGTACGTGGTCAATTGTAACAGCAGAGATATATATTGTTCTACTGCAGACAGCCAACAATGCCCCTAAAGCACAGAGGAGAACGTCATTCTTTACAACATGGAGCTGGATTATCTACCGCTGAGCTGAAGACCTCAGGTTACTGAATGCTGAAGGCGCTGTGTGCAAAAGGTCCATGGTTTAAGCATTTTTTGCTAATAAGGTGCATGTTACGGCCTCCACACAACCAAACAAAAAGCTCAATAGGGGCAGGAGGCTGCAATAAGGACGCCACTCCAAAGGTAACGGTTTACCCACCAGCTTTATTTAGAAACCCAAAAGTAAACCAACTCCCAAACAAACTGATAAGGAACAAAAGTAGACTGGAGACCCTGGCCAAAAGAAACAAAAGGAGGGAAGACGCGGGGCCAACCACGCAGTGGGCCGTCGCTCCCAGCGTCTCCCCCTAAACTACCTAACAAAGGAATCTAAAATAAACCAAAAGACGGATAACCACTTGGCCGGTAACCTCCAGTCCAAACTAGTATGAATTAAAACTCAAAAATCCCCAGCCCCTAAACGGGCATGGGAGGAAAGCTGCTTGGGGAAGGAAAAGAGCAAAGGAAAAAGGAGGAAGGCAGAAAACCTCCTCTCTACCTGCTGTGCTGCCCATTGTCTCTACACTCTGTCCCTCTTATCTCCTCCTCCTCCTCTCTACCTGAGTGCTGATTCCACTCAGGTGTGCAACAGACAGAGGGAGGAGGAGGGAGACAGGGCCAGAGAGAGAGAGAGAAACCCGCAGCAAGCAGCTGCACATAACAGTGCACATTTCCTAAATAATGCATTGAATGCAATTAGAACTCACTATCTTAAGAACTTCAGTGGAAGGCAACTCAGTTTCTCTTTATGGTTCTTGAAAACGTTTCATCCAAGAGGCTCTTCAGTTCTAACTGACTGATAGGGAGTCTAACCTATTTGTATTACTGTAACCCCCCAAATCACATGGCTAATGGTCCATTGAAGACCCAACATACCTCAAAATGTGAATGGTTGTGAAACTGCCAGGTGATGGATGACTTAAGTTTGTAATGGTTTTTAAACTTTCTGGAGAGAGATATCAAGACTGCATGACCCCCATCCTCTGCTCCTTATCCTTTATGTGAACAATGCTGCCCTCAAAGAAGTGTCCCTTAGGACAAGACTCAACAGTCCATCTGAATCTAAAGGATGATCTAAAGGGATACTTGTTTGAATACAGCAGTTTTCACATTTAGAACAGAGAAGACAGAAGCTTTAGAGAGACAGGAGGAGGTCGACAACCACTTTTCAGTTACTTATAATGCAGTATTGAGTTCTCTCCCCAGAAGGTTTCACCAACAGGTGAGTCATCCTTCACCTGGCAAGTGAGTCTTTGGTTGTTACTGGGCCATTAGCCATGTGAGTTAGGGGTTACAATAAATACCTTAAACTCCCCATCAGTCAGTTAGAACGGAAGAAGCATTTCTGATGAGAGATGAAGCCTCTTCAAAAACCTAAAACAGAAGTCCAGTTGCCTTCTACTGGATCTTCCTGACCTGACCTCTGTGGATTACACTCGTTGCACTGCATCCCATGGATGCTCCATCAGATTGGGATCTGGGGTGTATAGAGGCCAAGTCAAAGCTTTGATCTTTTCTTCATGTTCCTCGAGTTGTTTCTAAGAAGTTTTTTGTGGTATGATAAGGCTCATTGTCCTGCTTGGGGAGTCCTGTTGCCGCGGGGGAGTGTGAGCGGCTGAGCTACAAAGCAAGAGGAGTCAAAGGTGGATTCAAAAACAGGAGTTTCATTTCAACCAAAACAATGACAGAGTTACAAAAGCAATTAAACAGAACTAAACTAAGGCTATAGTAACAAAATGACTGAGCAAAACAACTGCACTGATAAAACAAAACTCATAACTGACCTGACAAAGTACTACAAAACCAAATAAACATATGGGAAACACTAACACTAACACCTAAAGTAACTGTAAAGAAAACAAAAGAGCACAGTTGGTTTGATTAATCAGAACAACAATATTAAACAAATCCAAAGTATATCTAAATATCTAACATTAGTCAAATGAATAATGTAATATTAAATCAAATAATCTCTCCCAACTAAATGTGCCCGCTACAAATAGAACTTTTGTGCCTCAGAAAATGCTAAATAAACCTTGAGTCTGTTTGAAATAAATGAATGAATTATGCATCATCATTTATGTGTTTGTGTATGTACGATATGGGTGTCAAAAGTGTTTAAATTTGTGAAAAATATAGTGGTGAATGGGGTTACTGACTTTTATGGTTGTGTAACTTTAAGTATGGCCACCACTGGGGGTTCTGCTGGGTAGGTGTCAAAGTAACATCCAGATGAAAGTCAGGACCCAGGGTTTACCAGCAGAACATTGCACTGTAACGGGATGATCATTATCATTTGCTTGGTTTTTAGAATGTCGTAATTTCGAGTTTTATTTCATGGCAGTATTGTTATGTCACTGCTATCACACCTAAACACCTATACAGGTGTTAGGGTTTAGTGCAGAGCAGCAATCTCTCTGATATTGGACAGCTCTGCAAATGAGAATGCACCAGAGGCTACTTGAATCAGATCATTTAAAAGCTGAACCAGAGCATGAGAATGACATTGCTATTTTGAGCGCACAGAGGTCAAAACATGTCCAATTACCCAAGAAAAGTAAGGACGGTAATACACTAAACATACCGGCGATGCACTGAACCAAAGCACTTTGATGCCACTTACCAGCTACATTAAGGTGCACGGAGCTATCTGTGGAAGCCTGGGCCATGTGAACCACTTAGGTATGAGTCACACAGCCGTACATTATAAACACTGGTGAGGTAATGTCATGTGTTACTTTGTTGCCTCGATCCTGCTCATACAAATGCACAAGCAGTTTTCAAGACTAAATTTGTAGCTAACTTGGGAAACATGGAAAAATGTTGACCTTCAGCTGCTGTGGCCACGGAGGGAGGAAGGTGAAAGACTTTGAAAATAACCAATAATAGTTATGTTGTTGAGACATGTGAGAGAAAACTGGACTTTCTTTTAGAATAAAAAGTAAAATACAAATGTCAAATGAGCACAAGATACAGTCAGAGCTGTGTGTTTGACAGCTGGTTGCACTGAGAAACAAGACCTCGACACTATTACGGGCTCAATGACAAAAGCTGCATATGAACAGCAGAATTTCAGAGAGCCTGGCTGAATTATTGTAATTGACATGTTCATCCACAGACACCAAATACACAAATACCACAAATACACAGGGGGGCTCGTTTCTCCGTCTGTGAGAAAATGTCCTGCCCCTGAACAACAGCTCTGACACAATAAATGTTCTCTTTGTTCAGGAGCAGCACCAGAAACAGCACAGACTAAAGGGTCCTTTCAGTAGTGACACTTGTTTAGAGGCCCGCAACAAAAAAATGCAGTGAAATGAGATTAGATGCAGCCAAAAATACCATCCTATCAGCCTCTCTGTAAGTCAGACGCTTCAGGTGAGGTTCAGCTGATGGGATAATAGCAGGAGAGAACTGCAGAGCTGTGCTGCCCTCTGTTGGGCAGGCATTTAAACAGTGTTTTGTGATTGGGATCAGCATGTTGAGTAGAACCGCAGCCACATTACTGTTTCCATGCAAGAGAATATGTGGCAATAACATCACTTACTTATTCAGTTTCTAAATCTATTTTTAGCATCCTGTATTTTGTCTTGCAAAACACTTTCAACTGCATTTCATTTGTCTGAAAAGTTCTTTATGAATAAAGGTGAATTGACTGTGTAAGCAATGTTGGGGTAATGGCAACTGTGTGTCCCTTTGTGTGTAGTTCTGTTGAAAATGATCGCTGTAATACTCAAAGCTCACTGTTCAATGCGCCTCTAATGTGGTACTGAGTAGATTTTTAATGCTCGGATTAAATTTTGATGAAATGTTCATCCATCTAAAATAAAAGCGTAGGACGTCTTTTGTTGCATTTATCAAGTGGCTTATCTTGAGAATAGGGAGCGTGGAAGTGAAGTGGCACAGTGTTAACCTTCGCATTAAAATCATCTAATGCTCCAAACTTATTCAAGTGTGTTTCATTTTTCTTTTTATTCAGAAGAAGTCTAGAGAGAATATTCTACGTGACACTGCTTTGGCCTGAGGATACCTTGCACGTTGGTTTGGATCATTCATTTCTGGTCCAAAGAACGTCAGATTTCACTGTTTGTTTGCAACCACAATTAATTATAAGCAAGCAATAAACCAGTTAGTTACCTACAATCTCATATGGATAAAGCAGCCATGTATCATTAAAGTGAACTGCTACAAGATCATGTATGTGGAGGTAACAGTAAAGTTTGTACAATGTATTATTTGACCACAACAGCATTTCTGTTTAAGTGGTTATTAATACATTATACAGCTGTGATTCAATTATGAAAAATATGGCACATTATTTCACTTAAAATAATCTAAATTCAACTAAAAAGCACGACACATGGACAAAAGTGACGTGTGAAGTTAGCGTGATGGCTGCACATCAACGGGTGCATTTTGTTGAATTTCCACTCACTTTTACGCTACATGCTGGCTTTCCTCTTGTAAATGAGTATGAAATGGAGGAGACAAAAGCAGCTCTGACAAAGTACCAACAGCTGCTTATTCCATAGACCGATAGATGGCACAGACAGGATGTATCATTTTGAAACACGAAGCAAACAGGAAGATACAAGTGCATATGTACATTTTTTGAGCGGGTCAGCAGCAGTCGAGCCTTTTATAGATTTAAATAGGAAGTATGAAATGTTCCACATGTCATAGATACTGAACCACTTGTACTTTTACAATTTTTACAAACTGGGTGTTTTTCACACTACTCTGCCCACCAACTCGAGTAAGATATTTCACCATGCTGAATGTACAGTACGTATCTTGCAGTAACTTATACAATTATACGATTTCTGAGCCAAGTATGTTGTATTTTTCCCTCAATCTCTCTAACTTGCTCTGATACTTTTCTCAAATTTACTCTGTGTTACTAGCATGCAGTTCAGCCAAATAGTCTCTGAATTATTGTCATGTGACCGTTGCTTGCAACTGAGATAGTTATGGTTTTCAGTTGCATCTGGGTGCACAGAATTTTTGTGTTTATACAGAATATGGTGACTGTATGCGGTTAAATATTTGGCAATTTTTGAATACGATATAATAAGGTTTCATTTGAATTACCCCCAGGGGACAAATACATTTTTTCTAACTGAAACTGAATTAAATTGTGTAGAATAAAGTAATTTTGATTAAAGCTCACAATTTCTAAGCTTAGATTTGGCCACTTTTCATGATGTAACCAATTACGTCTGAGAGTTTTACTTTCCTTTTTTTCACAGTTTCTGGCTCTGATAAATTGTATGTTTTGGTGATTTTTAAAAAGGTAACAGGCCTTGCAAACCCACTGGTGGATTCTGGGGTTCATGGGGTTAAAGAATGAGAGAGCTGGAGAGAGTTCTACACTTCTTAAAATGTAAAAATATTACAAATATTTTAGAATATGCTGTGCTTATAACTTTGCGGAAACAACATAAATCAGAGATCATATGAAAGCAGAAGATCAAAGTTCATTGCAGAAACATGAGCATGCTAGATCAAAGTATTTTAGTGGTTAGACTCAAGTGAGAAGCGACATCACAGAGCGAAGTCCCAGATGAAGATGGAAGATGAAGACTTGACCCCTGGAGTCTAGTGGTGGAGAAAAGTTGGCAGATGGTTGATGGAGACTGGTCGAGACGTCCTGGACAACCTGGATGAGGTGAGGACGGGAAGGAGGAGGGATGTACAATCAGCAGCCCGGAAGGAAGAATGACAGAATAATGATGAATTTAAAGAGTAGGTTTGAGGGTGGGATTGGCTTAGAGATTATTGGAAGTTGACAGTGTTGGAAAAGAGAAGGGATGAAGAGAACAGAGCAGTGGGAATAGCCCATATTTACTGATGGGAATGGAGACAGAATGTGAGTGAACAGACCTTCCTTATTAGATTTGCATATGAGCTTCATTTCAATAAGAAGAAATCTAATTAAAGTAGAAAACCAAAGTTTATTACATGAACATGAGTATGCCACATCAAAGTATTGACTCCTCTGTGAGGCAACATCATAGAGGGGAGTCCCAGATGAGTGCAAGAAACCCAGAAATCTTATCATGGCAAGTTTCAACCAGAGGAGATAAAATAACATGTTGCATGAAAGAACTCAGAGATGAGGTCAGAGATATGACATGAACATGAAGCAGATGAGAAAGTAGTGACTTTTCTCATGTAAATGTGTATTTTGGAAATTGAAGACCAACAACTATTCTGCTGTGGACCTCTAGAGATAAAAGCAGCTCTGATAAAGTTCTGTTGACTCTTAGGAAAGAGAGATGAAACAAACAGGATGCATGTCGTTCTGAAGCACAGAACGGAAGTTGAACATACAGATTATACTATTACTGATTATAATGTTCTCTGTTTGCTACTGGGATATTTCGACGCATGTTTCAGATTTAACTAGAAAATTTCGTTTTTTATTCTACACAGTCATACTTGCATGCACATATATGGTTGCATGTATAAACATAGTCAGGTCGGCCCACCCTACTGAAAATATGTTCCTCCTGCAGGCATGTCAGAAGGCAAAAGTGTTAAAAGCAGTTTTGAATGGCCCCAACTGGAAGACAGGTTGAAAATATGGTGGAAGATTTGATGCTCCGTACAAACTGAGATAAAGGAGTATACTTTTGTACAATCTGTCCTTGATGACATTCGGAGTGTTGCATTTATTTGTACAGGCAAAGAGCAACACAAGGGTTTCTTTCAAGAATGACTAGAGAGAGCTGAAGAAAAAAGTTCTAAAAATACTACAACTATTTTAGAGTCTCTTGTGCTTCCTTCTTTGTGGAAACAGTTTGGGAAATTACCTTTTTTTTTCAGCATGTCAATGCCTCCACACAACAAAATCTAGGCCTATAAGGAATGGTTTTCAGAAGCTGTGAGGTAGGAGGTCTATTCAGAGCCTTGACCTCAGCAGCTTCCATCTCATCAGTACCTTTGGGATAAACTGGAACATGCAACTTGCACAAGGCCTCCCCAGAAGCCTGGAGGCTGTTTGTAGCAGCAGGTTACTGATTACAGATCGGCCACAGCATTGAAAACACAAACAGGTCAAGTTCCCCGGCAACAGCGGGGAACATAGGACCCTTTTTTAGAAAGAGGGTCCTATGTTCCCCAGTATGTATTGCGACCGGGGAACATAGGACCCTTTTTAGGAAAAACGGGGAGGACCTGGGGAACATAGGGATGACCCCGTCACTAGCTAGCTCTAACTAGCTAGTGTGAAGCCATTGCAGTTCTTAGTTCAGTCACTGTGGTTCATCTATTTTGTCATTTTTGCATATTTTACATGCTTTTTTGTTTTGTTTCAAAGAAATAGTAATTGTATCTGTTAAAAGAGAGGGGCGACTGTGGTCTTAGCTCTGTTTTAATAAACTGTTGGTGCCATTTGGTTATGTAGGACAGTGCTCTTTTACTTTTTCTCTGTGTTTGTGATTACAAATGTCAAAATATAATTTAAGTAAATATAATTTCTGACTGTGTTTAAAAGGCTAAGTAAACAGTTGACCCTGATGGTCTTCAGAAATGACATTTAGCTGCAGGTTTTCCAGACTTCAACATGGAACGAGTTGCTTTCTCAAACATTTAATAAGGTCATCAGTCTGCCATTCATTGAAATACAGGTCTTTAATCTACAAGCACTTAAAAAACACTTACAATTCCAACTACAGTCTTTAGAAAGTTGGTTTCATTGGCTTTAGAGCTCCAGTTTAATGTTACATCAAACCTAAACTGTTATATATTTCAGCTTCACAGTTATTATCACTGAAATGTTAGTCTGAGCATTACAGAGGGCAACAGCTGCACTGATCCTGGCAAAGAACTTGAATCAGTGTGCAAACACACACATGCAATTACTGCTGCATCATGGGTCCTATCAACATGGACTTTGTACGGTGGAGGAAGAAAGGAAAACCCACACACACAAAATGTAATACCAGCCTGAACTACTTGTGGCTATTTTGCTACCCTAAATGGCGGAATTATGTATTTAAGTCTAAATATATAAGCGGATACATTTTGAACGAGTTTCCTTGGTTGCCTTTAGTTATTCCATTTTAACAATTTCAGATGAGGATGTCATTCAGTTAACCATTTACGAAGACTTCCTCATAACTGTAAAAGCATCTTAATCATAAAATGCTGTGTAGGGGGTAGGTTATACCAGAATGGGATTGTTTTGGAGGTTTTAAATGGTTTGAACAAAACTTCAAGACTACACGCACCTAGTGGAGGGGAAGGGTTAAAGATTCACATGTATTATATTTCATAAGATGATAATTTTTTCTTAATCTTATTCTGAAAAGTAACTCCATGTGTAACATGCAGTACATAATCTCCCTGTGAAATGCTGTGCAGTAGAAATATGAAGCAGATACCTTTATTTGAGTATACTACTCAAGAAAATGTTCTTAGTTACTTTCCAACATGGCAAACCTTTAAGGGAATTAGCCAAGAACACTTTTTGAGCAGTTTCATGTTCCCCAGAGGATAAAGGTTGGCCACTTCAGCCTTAGTAATTTCTTGCTCATCTTTGGCTCACATCTGCCACTTTATACAGCACTTGTGGTTGACATTGGCTGCCAAGAAAAGTGCATCATTTCATGCTGCTCATAAGTCAGACAAGGATGGTTTACCATTTAAAAAAGGCCCAAAGTACCAAAAGCACCAATTTCATCCCATCAACACTGGATTTTGCAAGATTGATTAGTTACAACAAATATATTAATTAGCAGCTCCACCAAAGCCCATTATCAACTAAGGTATGTCCTGCAGTATTAGCTAATTATCTTATATAATTTTAAGCCCAGTCTTATTTTAGTTTATGTTGTCCTTGCAGGGAAGCATGACCAGAACAGGCAGGTGGAAAACTCAAGATCATTAGAAGTGACAAAAGTGACACGGAACAAAATGAATTGTGTTAACAATGCATATCTGAACAAACTCAACTGATTAAAGCTTAACTGATATTCAAATGTGAAACCATTCATATTAGACATTTATTGTATTTTACAGTCAGTGAGGCTGTAAAAGTAGGAAATGGTGGGTGTTCCTCCCTTTATATCTCCTGAAAGCATGGTGAGGAAAGTTAACGATTAACTTGTAAATCAATAAACGGTAACTAAACTTAAACAATACTCGTCTGTGCTTTACTTTAATCAGGAAATGTTAAAGATAACTGTTATGGTAAATACAATAAACCCAGAATGTGCTTGTAAAAATACAGATTAAAGAAGAAATTGTGGCTGAAGCAGTCATGGATAAGAGAACTGTAAGGTGTTGGAATGATGACAGTATTTTATTTTTATTTATTTTTTAAAGACGTTTTAAATGATATTAACACAAACTAAGACATATTTATATTCATAGCATCATAGGTGGGGATGAAATGCAGGGCCACAACAAGTTTCCCAATTGAATGTTTAATCTTTAATCTGGACATTTGGAATAATTTTGCTATCTGAGACACTACATTGCCTTTTTACACCAATCAGCCACAACATTATGACCACTGACAGGTGAAATGAATAACATTGATCATATCGGTACTATGTGGTGTTCTGCTGGAAAACCTTGGATTTTAACATCTGTGTTGATGAGACTTAGACACCCAAATAAACATTGTCCCAGAACAAGCACACTCCCTCATGTAAATGGCTGTCCCAAATGTCACTGGCCTACCCCTGCAGGAAAATGCACCCCACCACATGGCAAAAACATCAATCAGGAACATCCTAGACCCCATTCTGATCAAGCTGACAGGATGCAGTGGAAGTTTGATTGACAGAGGCCCCACTGCACAACCCAGAGTACCCAAAGGATCCACTGCCAGCGTCCTGAGAGGTCCATGCCCAAATTATGGTTCAGAGCATTTTTGACCACATAAAGGGGAGGCAGGTGGTCATAATGTTATGCCTGATCGGTGTATATGCACCTCCTGCTTCTGCTGCTATATCCTACAATAAAAGTCAACAATGTTCATTCAGTAATTTAGAAATAAACCTTTAATGGTTAGATATTATAAAGTTTGTCATAAATATAAGCACCAGCCACATTGCATCTGCTGGAAGAAATCTAATCTGAACTGCATAATACTGAGTCAGGTGTATTCTGTTATCATGAATGCAATTTTGCTTTTTGTTATTTGTTAGATATTAGCATTTTAGCTCCTAATATTGATACATACAGTTGTTATTCTGTGACACTGAAATAAAGTAATGTCTGTTCCTAATATTTGTTTAAAGAGAAGGTTGTTTGTGTATGCAGTGCTACAGTAGGCGTGTATTTACGTTCATGACTACAGGCTGCACCAGTCGTAATCTCTTTCTTCATTTATGTCAACTCTGATTCATTTCTTTGTCAAATACTGAATTAAACTACCCAAATTGTATCTTTAATCTTATAATAATAATAGAATCATAATTGTAATCATAAAAACTTTGGAGTTTTTTGAGGGGTTCTTTGTGAGACCTTGCTAAAGGGTTGAGGGTGAAAGTGTTATCTATTGTGTTCATGTGATTTGTACTTGTTAAATCAAGCCCACATAGGTGACCTTGGCATGGAACTCAGGATGTACCAGGTTTGTGGTGTTGTAATGAACTGCATAAATCTGTTCAAGTGCCAACACTCCAGAACATTCATTTCCATAATGGCATTAGGTTGATTTTCACTGCTTTTGTATTGGTATTTATGCTTTAATTATACTATAGTCATAATCTGACCGACCTGTATTTGCAGATATGGATCTACGTATGGAGCCGCAATTTTCCTCTTTTTCATTCATCTTATTATGAAAGAGTGCCTCCAGTGAAAATCCTTGTTATAATACTTGTAGTAATTCATTGTTAATGTGTCCCTGTGGTGTTTCTTCTATGTTGGAAGAGACATCATGAGCAAAATAAGCAATGACTGTTTATTTCTACCTTTAACTTGCAGTGTGCCATTGCCACAGTTTAAAAAACGCAGATTAAGATTTTCTTCAGAATCAGTTTCCATTTCAAACATGTATGGCTCGATACATCTAAGTGGTTTTTAAGCAGGGTTTATGCTGTTGTACCAGTAGTTTTACAAATTCATGCCATTCTCCTTATGTGACAGTCATGTTTTTGATGGAATCTCATGTGACTCTCACTTTAAAACATTATGTCACAACTCAAATCATAATATCTTCCAGAAAAATTGCCATCACCTGTTGCAGCATATATCCCTTTATTTTTTTATGTACTAGAAATCGGAAAGGCGGGAATGATTCCTAAGTTAGCTGTTGTTTGTTTTGGTGTACAGAAAGTCCTGTACTGTACAACGACTAATATAAATTCTGTTGGTATTATTATCAATACTATTACCTCAACAGATAGAAATTTTGATATAGCCAAGTTATTGTCTTGAACTAGAAAACAAAGGGTCCTACATAAACAAAGACCAGGCCTCAGAACATTTTTAATTGGAAAAACAGACAACTTGTAACAATGGTGCCAGCTGTTTAGGGCGTTACTGTTTCTTGTCAGACAAGTTGAGACAAAGGTCATCTGGAGCAACAATATCAATCACTAAATATGGTGTCGGAAATAATGAAACATTCATGCAAATTTAACTACCAATACAGGCATAAGCATATCATATCAGTATGGTATTCCCATTTTTTAAAAGCACCTCAATCTCCATTAAAGGGTCACATAGTGTACACCCGGTGTCAGTATCATCCTGTTACTACAACTATCTCCTTTGTTTGCGGTGGGTGGGGTGCTCTGTAGTCCCCTTCAATATTTCCTGCCCGGTATCTTCAAACTGTGGGGAAAAACATTGGGAAGTGAGATAAACATACGTGCCGTGGCCAAGGACATGATACATCCTGTACGGTTCATGATGAAGTTCTCAAAGTTGAATAGAGGTGTTGCATGGAACATTCTTGCACTGGCTAGAGGTTATTCTAAATCTAAAGGTACGAGGCACACCAGGTGACACGCATGATGAGATTCCAACCAAAGTTGGCTTCTCCAGTAGGAAAATGATGGGCAGGTTTAAGATTTTTACATTCAAATATCCCCATGATGTTGATTCTAATTGTTTTGTTGATAATCAAAGCTGTGATTCAGTTTGAAACTCTGTCTCAAGGTGACTGATTGTTGCATTGTTGTATATCAATCTCTGTGGCAGGTTCTTGGACAATACCTTGGAAATTGCACTTGAGCAGTTTATAGAACGAAGGTGAACAATGTAGACACAAAGTTTTAGAGGTCACTCCGCTGACACAACCTCATTCAAACACATTACCCTCTCATTTCACATTTTCCTTGGGAACGTGTTTCCATGCACTGCTCTGGGCTGATAATGAGCGGCATCGCATGGATTTGTGCCTAAATCATCGAAAGAAGAGTGAGATCACCAAGTACTTTTTCTGAGGCAGATAGAGACGGAATTCAGATGTTTTGACTGTCCCACTGCAGAAGTTGTCCCACTACAGTCAAAACACAACAAAAAGTGCTGCTGAAAATGTCTGAAAGATGTCATGCCCTCCACCTCCAGCTCTGCTTAGTGGCAGCGTTCCCTTCCCCCTCCTTCTCCCTTTTTCCTCATGTGGGCGAGAGTGAGGTGTGTGTGTGTGTATGTGTGTGTGTGTGTGTGGTATGCATGCAGGTGCAGGTCATTGGATGGTTACCTGAGTGAGCACACCTGTGGCGAGGAGTGGTCGACCTGTAACTCGTCACCGCTCTACCATAAAAGCCAGACTCAGACCATTGCATGACGCCAGACAGTTCTATAACCATTGTTAGTCAGCTCAGGCCTTTTTCAGTTTGTTCCGTTGTCAGTTTGTTTTGCAAACTTGTGTTTTCCTGTGTCATTCAGTCCGTGACCCTCCCTGCCAGCCCTGCTTGCCTAAAAACAGCTTCTACCCGAGAGCTGTCGTTGCCCTGAATACCGCAAATTCAACCAAACCCTGAACAGCTGTCAATTTTCAATCTACATCATGCAATAACTAAAAATCAGTTTTTACATATCAAGTGCAATATATATATATATATATATATATATATATATATATATATATACATATAATCCAGAGTTATATTTTTTATTTTTCATCTTTTTCATATATATATATATAATCCAGAGTTATATTTTTTATTTTTCATCTTTTTCATCTTGTAAATACCCCAGTCTATTTCCTTTTTTTTTTAGTCTTTTTGGATGAGATGAAAGGGCAGATTTTGTTGACAGGCTTGTAGTCGTGAGTATCGATAGCAGTATTATGACACTAAGGCCTGTTTTAAACTTGGAGTAACAGCCCACATGTGGTGCATACACTGGCATGTTTCAGACTTTTCTGTCTTTTACCACGCATGGCAGAAATGCATGGAACAAAAGAAAGCCTTGTTCATTCGCATTGCTCGAGGGATGGAAATCTCAGGGTGTCTGTTGGTCCACTATTCTGAAATAATTCAACCATTCACTGGATTCAATGAAATATTGCACATTTTGACATTCATGGTACCCAGCGGACGATAACTAGTGACTTTGGGAAACCTGTGACTTTCCTCTATCACCACCGGCAAAATTTTTACTTCTTCTGTGAAATATCTTAACATCTACTGATTGGACTGGAACAACACTGCAGACAGACGTTGTTCCCCTTACTTTTCTCCAAGTGCAATCATGGGATTGACATGTTGGGTGTAACATCACAACAGTTACTGAATGGATTGATATGAAATTGATTCACGGATACATGTTTCCCTCCAGATGAATTGTGAAAACTTTTGAAGAAAGGTCACAATGAGATTCTTTTTTTTTAATGGAGAGAACCTTTAACAAATTAATTCATGAATTAAATTCCTCTTCAAAATTAAGGTGGTTCTTTTTGTGGCTCACAGTTTTTACAACTTAAGAATTAAAGTGTCAATACCACTGTCAGCATCAGAGAGAGACACTGAAATAGTATGATATGTGAAAGTGAGACTCAAAACTTAAGTTTTTCTTTTTACACATAAAAAGAGCATATAATCAACAAATGTGTCACAGACTCGTCAGATATTTTTTATGTACCCTCAGCTGAGTTGAAAAGATAAGAGGACATAATCAAACATATTAAAACATATCTAAGAGTGCATTCAGCTGTGGAGTTAGATAACAGGAAGTAGAGAGGGTATGCAAAGGGTTTCTTCTTCTTTCTTTTTTTTAAAGGGGGGGTTTAAACTATATCTTGTGAGCCTGAATCATAAAATTATCCCCCCAAAAAAGAGAAGCAGAAACAACTGCAGCAACACTAACTGACTAATAATAAGAATTAGTGAGCCATACAGCAGTCATTAAGGAATAATATAAAAGGTCACTTGGAGGGAGTTACTTCCATGTGCATGATCAGCAGCATGAAACCTCCGCAATGCATCATAAAATGAAGTTTTAATAAGTGGAGCCCTAAATTATTTTCTGAGAACAAGTTATGTGCATACAGTAGTGTTGTAATAATTAGCAGCTAATGTACACACAACCAAAGCCCGTGTTATAAACATCCTTTTATCAAACCATCCCCCACGAGTGAACTGTTCTTACTTTGGCATTGCGCCCTGATGTTCAGCTGTCCTGTGGGCTTAAATTAACAGGTTCAGCCCCTGTGAGAGCCATGCCAAGAAATCTGTGTACACAACTCAACCTTCAAGGGAGGCACAATGAGCAATAATAAATCAGGGAGCACAAAAAGCAAAGTGCAGCAAAGAGCTCATGTCGCATTATGCAAACGTGAGGCAGTATTCTTTTGTTTTCGTCTTAATCAGATTAATTTACCTGCTATGAGAAATTTAAAGTCGAGTCTTTGACGTCTCCAGTGGCAGTTCTCTCCTAGGTCGGATGATGCAATTAGGACTTTGTTGCTGAAGTATGTTAATGTGAAGAAAACAACCTACTGAGTCAGAGAGGCCAGAGCAGTTCACTTGTACGGAAACCACATATTTCATCATTATAGGGGAATGTAACCTTTGAACGCGTTTCAAGATTTTAAAAAAAAGAATTGTGTGGGCAACATATGTGTCTATGAGTATCTGTGTGAAGGAGCAATCACTTATTTTTAACACCCTCAGGATATATTTTTTTCTGATTGCCTGTGTATTTTCCCTTTGCACTTATTTGCACTCCATATCCAACAAAATACTGCCACGATATGCATCATGTAGGGGAACAGCATCTAATATGTTGCACATAAGAGGGGAAAACATTAATTTCCAACCAGGCCTCAAAATATCCAGAAAAACACATTCTATTCATATTTTGTACTCTCATTATATAAGACAACAAATTTCGAGAATAATATTACAAGAAAAGCAATTCTGTAAAAACAACCATCGAAATAGTTTAAATTAGGATTGAATATGTCAATAGGGGGTAAACACTAATGTACACAGGTCAATTATTTCACGCTTCTGGGGCAACAACAGCAAGGCTATGCACCGACTTTGGTTTACTGCTGAACATGTGCAACAACCAAAAGCATCTGGCCTGAGGACCTGTGTGACCCAAGAGGTGAACGAAGGGTGGAGGAGTTCAGGGATATTAGAAGATGTCAACTCACTCAGGGCCCTCAAACATAAATCATCAAGGTTACAAACTTGAGAGCCAGTAACGTGAGGTCCGTACAGCAGAGAAGTACTACTATTTCTGGATAGTAGTCGGAAGCCTGACAACCTAATTTGCAGATACAAACATTGTTGTGTACTGGCTGTTACACCTCATTTATAAGAGTTCTTTGGAGATGAATATCTCTAAGATCAAAGAGCTGCGCTGTACGCAAACTCTTATCTGGTGATGCTGCCCACCCACTTTTTGGACCCATGGAAAAAGGGTAAAAGGGCAGATGGTGAAGCAGGTGGGGGTTTTCAGATACCTGGAAATAGACTGAAGTCCAACCTTTTCTCACTACAGCATCAAGATGGTCGAAGACATTTTAACTTTCTGTGTTAATCACATCCGCTAGAGGTCGCGTAACAATAAAATGTAACTTTAAGTGTTTGCACATTGGGTCATTTCTGTCTCCAAGATATCAGTGCATCTGGAAAGTATTCATGCCGCTTCACTTTTTCCACATTTGGTTATGTTACAGCCTTATTCCAAAATGAATTAAATTATTTTTTCCCCTCAAATTCTTGTGAAGTAAAGTGAAAAATGTTTTTAGACAATTTAGAAAGTTAGAAAGTAAATGTCCACATTTAAAAAGCATTATATCTTATGTCTGCATCAACCAGTGGGCCATCACAATACAAACAGCCATAATAATATGTTAATTCCACATCAGGAGAGATCTGACGTTCTCCCCAATTAGGTGCAAAAATATGTGCATATATCAGTGTTGGCATCTGCAACAGGCCAACGTGAGTTGGAAAATATCGACATATCAGATATTGGCAAAAATCCAATGTTGTGCAACCCTAAAATATGGTAATTAACAATGTTTCCTGATTATGCCTGAAAGCATAATCCAGTCATTCATTTCCTTCGTAACATCGTTGCTGTTGCAATTTAGTTGTAATAGGAGGACAGTCTCTGCCATTAACATGATAAACAAGCTATGAAGGAATCCATCCCCCAACTCTAAACATGCACATAACTGATCCTGCAGAACACGATAACAACTGAAATGATGGATTAACTTCCAGTAAACTTTCTTGTTTGAAGAATGACTATTTCCACATTCTCCCAGGCTTCAGCACAAACATACGACAACCAGATGGTGCAGCATGTCTAATCAGGACTCTATGTAATCTTTTGCAGGTTACCGGTTCTGTCTGTCTGTCTGTCTCTATAGTGCAGGAATTCCCCTCATTCCATTGTATTTGAGAGATACTGGGAGTAACACGTTACCTCCCAGCGGACACAGGTAAAGATTTTTGCAAGTAAATGTTGTGGTTTCCATTTTTTTTAAGTTCAGGATAAGTTTATTGGCGTATATGACCTGTGAACATGTTGTCCTCAGATACCTTCAATCAAACACGGCTCTATTTAAATATTGTCCAATAACACACAATGGCAAGTCAAAGTAGGAACATGCTATTGAAGCTGAGTAAACGACTGATTACATTTTCCTGTTATGTGTAGCATATGCTTGATCTTTACAGATAACTATTTCTAGGAGTTTTAGGCTGCCGCAGTTAATACAATGCAAGCTACAGGGGTACCACGTAAGACAATGGTTATATTTCCTAAAGCCTATTTATAAAATTAGGTCAGCAGATGAAAAAGACTCAGGATTTTGTTCTTCAATAGCGTCGCACTTTGAAGCCACTGTATATTTTGCATTTGCACCTGTTTACTAGTTGTGTTATTTGCATTTTCAAAGCGTCTGAGGCAATAAGACAAAACACGCTGTGAACTTAGACGGGGAAGTTGTAAACTAGTAGTGATCACTGACAAAGGCATGTGACCTTCGAGGCTGAACACAGTGAATGAATGAACTGTTCAATGTGTTCCCAGTTGTTCCTTTTTTTAAATCGCTCAGTGGAGGAACAATCTAGTATTGGCAGCTTGCACATGTACTACTGTATGAATGAGGAACAGGGCAGCTGAAGTGCACTCGGCAAATGTTTTCCCAGATCAATACAAGCATTGCCTCACTGCAGAGTCCATGTACAGATTTCCCTTCGAGGGCAAAGTTATAGGGTAGGCGTGCATTTTCTAATCTGACATATGTATATCAAAATAGCTCGGATCACTGCAATCATTCCTCCTTCGTGAAGAAGAGGGGCAATTCATCTCTTACTTAATATTTAATCAATTTTTTTTTTTTCATAACAATGCGTCAAGTGACTGTGCCAAATAATCTGATAATGTGAAATTGATATTTTTAATGATGAACCTACAGAGAATCATCACCTGAATCTGCAGCTTGATCAGCTTTACAGAGTTTTATAGAGTTTTAGTTCATAGTTTAGCTTTTTAGCTCACAACGTTGCTGTTTTACTTCATCCTAAGTGCATTCATATTTTGTATTTTTGACTTCAGCACTCAGTTCTGAGAACCATACAAAGCAAGATCTTTCCTTCAGGAGATGATGTAGACCAAGAAACAGAGCATTAAAAATACTGGACTGATAAGTGTCCAGAAAAGGTCACCAGGACATCATTTCTGCTCCGGGTTCCTTGTCTTTCTCCTTTTTTTTCAGTCTCCCTTTCATCTTGTTTGTCCTCATTTGGCCTCTCTCTGTGTCGAGGTCTTTGCCTGGGCGTGGCTCCCTGTTTCCCTTCGAGGGCGACTCCCCTGAGAATCATCTACTAACCTGCTGCAGTGCTTAAACTTCAGCTTGTAACTCCACTCCTCGCCAGACAGCCTCCTCATCTCTAGATTCCCACCCCTGATTTCCCTCCATTACAAAGACTGTCTGTAATAAAACCTGTTAAACCAGTCGCGTATGCATTTGGGTCCAGAAATAAACCATGAACTCCTAAATATTGATAACGTTGCTCTGTAACTGCTGGATGTGCAAATTAGCACCTATTTGCTGATAATATTACTGTATCAGCTTAAACGATGATGCTATGTCAGTGTTGTCACCACATTGTTACAGTCTGTTAGTACAGAACTCATTCTTTATATTTTCAGTGATTTATTTTTAAGCTGTTGGCAGAGGGACTGTGACTGACAGAAGGATTTCAAAATGAAAAAGACCTTGAAAGTTTTCCACTTGATTTTTTTTATTTTTTTATTTTTTTATTCATACCCGACACCTCTTCTTAGCTTTAGCAGTCTTTTAAAACACAGCAAGAACTGTGGATTTTGACTTCGAACTACACTGAAATTGTATTAGGAAGGGATGTCTGTGCAGATCTGGTCATGGTAATCCTAAGAGCTTTGGTAAAAAAAAGAAACTGGATTTCTCTTTTTTGGTTCTTGAAGACGTTACACCTCTCATCCAAGAGGCATATTCAGTTCTGAACTAAAGAAGTGAACCAAAAAGAGAAGTCCAGCTGCCTTCTACTGAAGCTCTTTGGGTCAGGCGAGGACTGATTCACAGCAAATAAGAATAATTACAGCAAATGACAACTTTTGATGTATCTGCTTTAAGGTGAAAGCCGTGACCCTTTTCCTTAATGACTGTGAACATTTCCCAGTGTGTCAGGGTTGACCGCACCGTGTCAGATTTGTTGCATTCTTCCGCTGCATCACCTCAGGGTTGTGTCCTTTCACCTCTTCCCATGTGTGCTGACAAAAGCAGAAGTCCCAAAGTATCCAGATGATTCAGTCCTTGTCGGCCTGTTGCGGGGGAGCGACTGGTCACAGTCTTGTGCCTGAGAATCGTAGCCAGAGATGTGATAATGGCCGCCAAGAAGTGAAACACCACCGAAACTAGAGGCACGTGTTGATATCTGAGGTAGTCATATGCTCATTCAGGCTGTGATATAGGGGCAGGGTGAATGCACTTTTTATTACTAATCGGTTTAGGACAAGAATACAGCAGTGAAGTGGCCGATTAAATCATTGGCGTTCAACAGCCTACTCTATGTCACATTTCCCCCATATTTCAAAGGCTCACGTCATTCTGCATTGTTGTCTGCGTCCTCTATAGGGAACATGTGAGCTTCCCCCCCTGCGGACAGAGACTTGTAGTTCCATGCCTGACAGTGTAAGAAATGATCTTATCCCTTGTGCATTTGTGCCATTAACCCTTTCCATCTCGTAGATCCCTGCACCAGGACTAGGCCGTATCTGGTATCAGAACACAAACTGAAGTCATTCGATGGAGAGGTCGCCCAGTACTGCGACTTAAAGGGGTTGTAGCATTGTTGGGCCTCATTTCTGTCAAATTTGAAGAGTTGAAGTCGAGAATCTGACTCTCTCACTTACGGTTTTGATCAAGCAGAAGTAAAAATGTGAGTCTTACAGATCTTACTCTGGTCCAAGAGACTTACTGCAGGATTGTTCGTTTTGGCCTCAGTTGTTGAGCTGCTACTGACTGAACTTGAGGATTTTTTTTTCAAGTCAGAAACAAACAAACAAACAAAAAAACAGCTCAAGGCTTAAAAGTTCATTTTGATTTATGGCTCTAGGGGTCATGCAAACGTTGAACTGTGTTTTAGAGATTCAGGGAAACAAGGAGTCGCACAAAACAGTGTATGTCAGGGAAAATAACCCAAACTCTTTGCACCTTTTCGAAAAACATTTTGACATGAGTCATTTTATAGGTTTGTTTGCACATCAGACTGCAAATAAAGACAGAAATCAGCCGCCAGGAATGATCATTACGCTAACTGCACTCATGATTATGGGATAATGGGAAATGCAGCAGGTTGAAATAAACCAAAATGATCCTTTAATGGGTTGAACTGTTAAATGCTTGTGGGTGATGTTGAGTTGGTAAAGACGTTCTAACTGTGACTGGATGGTGACGGTTGAATGTTCTCGAATTTTGTAGTGTTTTATGTGAGTTTGTAGTACTTTCTAAGTAATTAAGTTATATGATTTACTTGGCTACTGACTGTTAAACACTTGTTAGGACACATTTTACAAACTGTATCTTCTTAAACTGGTTCTAGTGTTTTTCTATTTTGTCCTATGGTGTACTGTTTTTATTATTTTACTCTTTAATCCTTACTTTATTAATTTCTTTGTCGTAATCTTCTCTTGCCTGTTTCAATTGCTGTAAAGGTTTGGAAAGCTGCTCTATTGACAAAAGCTACGTATTTTGTTATGTTTTATGTGTCCCGTTTTTGCATGTTTGTCTGTGTTTTATGTTTTGTCTGGCTCGAATGAAAAATTTGTCAACAATAAAGCTGAAATTAATATAAATAATGTATAAGACTACTTTTGCTGTTGCCTCTTTGTTCTGTATTATAGACAGTAAGGAAGCATTTAAGTTTTTTACTTGAGAGAAAATACCAATACAGCAAACGTAAAAGTACATGTAAATGTTTTTGCATTGAAAAGCTTAAAGTACAGATGTATTATCAGCAAAATGTAAAGTTTTAAAGCAAAAGTAGAAACATTGCCCGTGCGAAAATACACA
>OMNN01040806.1:0-12210 GCA_900302755.1 Chromis chromis
GTTTTAGTCAGCTTTAGAAAAAAAAAAAAAAAAAAATTTAATTAATTTATGTCAATAAGTATTGGAAATTGGAATCAAGGTCGACAGGTTGTATAAAGTGTTGCAATTCATAAAACAACAGTTAACCTTAACGCTTTTGCATAATAACCAGATTCCTTACCAGACTGATAGTTCTAGCCTAGACTTTCCCATTGATTAGATGCAATGCTGCCGTGCTGTTCTTCATTGCTGTTGGGCAGAAACCTTTTATCTCTATAGTTGAAGCTGCCACCATGGTCCGTCAATGAATTAATAAACTTAATTGCGTGTTTGTGTGTGTGACTAGTGACCGTGTGTCGTACAGAATGTGCGCTGCATGCCAGGTGGTGGGCGTGACCAGGGGTTAAAGCGGGACGCAGCCCTCCGGAGCTCAGCTCTGCCACCTCGGACCTGAGCTCAGCCCACCACCGGGCAAACTGGCAGTAGCGCCGCGGACTCTTCAGTAGTGTGCTGTGTGTATCTGTGTGTGTGTGTAACTGCCGACGCACCGAGGCGCACCCGCCACCCACTAACATTTTCGTCTAGTCTCGTCTCGTCTCGTCAACGAAAACTCGCACACGACTCGCCATGTTTTCGTCAACAAAGAGAGATGTTTAACTCGTCACCGTCTCGTTATCGTCATGAAAAAAAGGGGCGTCAACGAAATAATTTCGTCATCGTTATCGTTGACGAAAACAACACTGGTGTTGGACAATATTGTTATCATTGCAAAAGCATAAGTCACTTGGTTCTCTTCAGCTGTGTTTTTCGAATAGCTGTTTAAGGTGTGTTTGCTGCCCCCATTGTTGTTAAACATGTAATCTTAAACTCAAAGCCCTGATTTATTTAAATATACTTTTTACTACCACTAGTTACCACAGGTGTCACCAAATCAGCTGGGACTGAAATACAGATTGTAACTACAAAAACATAGCTTATGATCAATCAACAGAATTAAAAAAAAAAAAACTTCGTGCCTCTGTGCAACCATAGGCGTGACGACTAGCCCGAATGTGTTGCTGGTGCTAAGTAAAATCAAGCGGCAACCTCTGGGGCTGAAAAATGAAGTCAGGGCAGAAAATTGCAGTTCCTTGAATGGCCACTTGAAGTTTGCTCAAAAAACAAGTCAATCCTCATAAACCCCCATGTTAAAATGTCCAAGTTTACAGCAGAAATAAACATGTTTACAGCTTGGTACAGGAAACAATTTTGGTCTTTGTGAGTGTCAACGCAAATGGACAAGGGGTGGATTATTATATAACTCCGCCTTTTAATTTGTATTGAGGTGTAAAGTTATTCACGATTAAGTGCCAATGACCCAGAGACGGTTGCATGACCCACATCAGCTCCACTCAGACTCCACCTCTCTGCTCATTTTTGGATTAGCCAGGAGTTAGACGGAGTCAGGCACTGCCAACATAGCAATGACTGGAGCCACCACACTAAGCTACCCTACCACTGTTGTCACCTAGAGGTGACATCACTGAGGGTTTAGCCATCGTTCTATGTAGTCAGTAGGTAAAATCTTTGAAGCCATGGCAGTCTTCAAGTGAAGTCTTGAATGCTGGATGTTGGTATCAAAGTTTAGTTAAAATTTGGCATGTAAAGTTGACATGTGACACACTTGTCATGTACTTTTTCATTGCACCTTAAGATACGCTGAGGTCAGTACTGCAACATTTAACTGCAAAGCAATCCCAAAAACCCATCCATTACATGACACGGTTGGGACTCTACCTGCTCTGTTGGGGATGTATATAGCTG
The DNA here is from genome assembly GCA_900302755.1 of Chromis chromis. Taxonomy (NCBI): domain Eukaryota; kingdom Metazoa; phylum Chordata; class Actinopteri; family Pomacentridae; genus Chromis; species Chromis chromis. The sequence goes on from OMNN01040806.1 coordinate 1,783, forward strand.
AAGACCAGGTGATGCAGCTTGCTGTTAATAAAAGAATCACAGCACACTTCATCATGAAGGGTGTCACTCTTCCAGCTCCTGTAATTCATTAGAAAACGCATAACATAGCTCTTACTATGATTCAGTTTTTGGTGCACAAAACCAATTATATTTTGTTCTTGCATACCGGCAGACTTTTCAATCACACAATAAAAATGTAGAAAATTTGACAAATTTTTCTACATTCAGTACAGGCTACAGGCTACTTACAAAGTCAATTTTCCTTTAATCTGAAATTAGCAAAGGTAAAGACATAAACCTGTGCAGTTGAGAAGATGCAGTTATCCAGTCATCCTTCTGCGCTGTCCGACATGACGACGACGTTTTCAGAGTCTCAGCTAAGAAAATTCCTGGTTAACACATAACTTTATTTTATCCTTACTCCTTATCTCTGTTAGGTCCTCTGTCCAAGCCCTGAATGTTCAGCTGTCATCAGTTTCTCACTCTCACCCCCCTCTCTCTCTCCTCACTCCGGTCATATGCTCCACTCTGTGATCAACAGTGTGTAAACAGGACTGTTGTCCTCTCTGCTCCAGATGTTAATGACCATATGAGGGTCTGACACTCACAGGCTTTGTTTTTGTTTTCCTCTACATTTTCCATTCTTATTGTTGATTAAAAGCCTTCAAATGAAAAGAAACTGCAACAAAACTGAGAGAGTGATTTTGGAGTGGGAAGAATGATAGCTGTTTCATTTTTAGACTCCAGCCCCCCTGCGACCCTACAGAGGATTAAGCGGTGTATATATAATGGATGGATGGATGGATGAAATGGGCATTAGAGTTGAAAAAAGTAATCTTGGAATCTTGTTGCATTTCCTACAATTTTAAAGTTGCACACTGTAACAGTCAAAAATCGTCGTGTACATTATATATTTAGTAAAAAGTAAAGGTTGATGTAGAAAACAACAAATGAACATAATACCTTATGGTTGCTAGACTTGGAGAGACACCAGAAACATAATGTAACACTATGTGTTTTCCATTGATTTTCAAAAATAGCTAGACTTTATCTGATTTGCTTGAAAACAAGAAGACAGCTGCTCTGTGTTTCCTGCACAGATGCATCATAAACCTTTCATTTAAAGGTGGTGAACATTAGATACCAGGACTTGGGATTAGGAAGTTTAGTTCTGACCCATAATTTACTCCAGAGCCTATAATTATAACAATGTAAAGATTAAGAAACGGATCACTTGCTAGTCAGAGTTGAGTGAAGCAGCTGACTAATCTGACATTAGGCAACATAATTATTGTAACTAGCAAGTCATACAGTCATGCACAGAATTTTGTGTTTACCAGTATATATTTTTGTGTCTTGTGAAGCTCTTTGTGACTTTGATTTTTAAAAGTGCTCATAAACAAAGATTATTCTTATTAATATTTGCATCCTCGCGAGCACAGGCTGCGACATCATGAAAATGTGCTTGTTGACTGTGACCCAGATACACCTTACATATGTCATAGACCACACAAACCTGGTGAAATTACAAGATTCTTGCACATTAGCAAGAGAGGTTCCTTCTAAGTTCTTTTACCTGCATTATTAAAAGTGAACAGTGACTGTGGACGGCACTGTGGGGCTCTAAGCTGACCAGATGGCTTGTCTTTAGGAACCTCTGACCCTGTGAGGGCAAAACAATAGGGTCCGGAGTCAGAGTCACGACTTAAGCTGTTTAAAACACAAAGATAGATATACCCATTCATGTTCTTAACTTTAAATTTATCCAGCTCCACATAGTCCTGGTTTGCAAATCTCAGCCATTGTGATCACATGCAGAACCTTCATTTCCACATAAATGGAGACAGAAACATCCTTAAACAGCTTTTTGCAATTGAGAGATTTGAACACAACTCACTATATTTTGTATAAAGTGCATTTTTCTGTCATCATTGCTGATAATCAGTTGTATTCTGCCTCATCTCATGACAAAGATTTTCAAAAATTTGGGTCTCAAGATAAACCACAAGGTACAAAATGTTTTTTGAGCATTATAATCATCATCCTGTTAAGAATGTGTGAGTGTTTCATGTTCAAGGAAATGAACAATAAGAGGAACTTTGTTAAACCCATGGGGGTATTTGCGTTTTTACAACAGCAACAAGATATAGATAAAGGTAGGAACGTATCCAATGAGGTAAACAGAAGGATATTGACGTCCTCATTGTGTGTGCATGAGGTCATATTGCAGTTTAAACCAAAGGATAAAAGCAGCAAGTAGGTTTGATCAAAAATACTGCTACTATATGGGCTCCTGCTGTCAAACAGCGTATTGTAGCATACAGTGTATACAGTGATGAGCCACCACTGAACCCTGCAGACAACAAGCTTCCCTGTGTATTCTAACCCTTCCCAGAAGGCCACTGCCAAAGAGCACTATAGTGTGCATTCAGCCATCTTTGTTATTGCCCACAGCTCTGGGGGCAGTGGGAGAGGAAGCTGTGTCGGATCTGGTTTCCTATGCCACCATGGCCTCTGGGCACAAGGGCGGCTTTGTGAGGGTCACAGTCTCCACGCAGTGACAGCAGGCGGCAAACACACAAACACCGTCCAACGTGGAAAAAAGATGAAATAATGGGATTCTTCTGTTTTTGCTTGTGTTGCCTCCCCATTGTGCTCCATCATCAATGGAACTCTTTCTTGTCCTCCAATTAGTATTCGCACAAACACCTCTAGGTGAAAACAGCCAACTGTCCCTGCAGTACTCCATCTATCCATCTACCAATCTATTCAACCTATATCTTAGTTTTTAGTTCCCTTTTTGTCAAGAAATTTGATATAGATATCATGATCCTCATATGATGAATCCATATGATCCTACCTAACGGATGTTACCCTGACTTTTCCTTTAGTGTCACTGTTGCAGTATAGGTTTACATTTTTGATTTTTACTGACAGGCCTCAACAACTGCTCAATGGACTGTCATAAAATTTAGCTTATGGGTTGCAGGCAATGGAATGTAATGACTTTAGCAACTCTTTCTGCACCATCCGAGTGAACCAGGTAACTCTTGCATTAATATCTATACATTTTAGTGCAGGCATTCATGGGATTTGAGAACTTGGATCTCCTGATCATGAAAGTAAAAACAATGTTTTACCCTGCGTGACATAATGGCACATTTGGAATTTATGAGAGATCTTAAAAATGACTTAATGCTCCTGAATTCTCACTAAGATCAATTAAAGTAAATTAATGAAAATTAAAGAGATACTTTGTTTATTACTTCTGCAGAGTTAGCAGGGGGCTACATTTGCCTAAAGACCTCATTCCATTGCAAAAGGAAAGACGGGAGGAAACCAAAATCTGAATCACTTTTACAACAATATAAGAAAATGATGCAGCTCAATTATAAATGTCTAAATCACTAGGATGTTTCTTGTTTAAATTTTGGGTTGTAGTATGAAAGCTAGTGAACACTCTTAGTGGAACTTAGCTCTAGTTAGTAAGATTTATCCTCTGTGTTCTTGCCATCCTTTGCTTCATTCTCGTCTCCTCTTTTCAGCATCAGTTTTGGTCCATACGCAGCTGAAACATTGCCCTCTGCTGTTCAGTTTTCAGAAATGTTAAGCTGGATTTTTTTTTTCATATTGTGCCATCAAGTGGTAGTTTGCACAAATTATTAAATTCAAAATGCTCATTGTAATAACTTAAGTTACTTCAAGTGCTAATAATAAATATAGAGAAGATTTGACAGCAGTGAAAGATTATGTTTGCCTTTGAAACAAATCAGTAATTACTTCTCGTCGGTCAGCCTCCCTGTTTGACTCATTTCCTCTGCAGCTGTTGGAGGCTCATAGTAACTTATTCCAGCCTGCAGGCAAACACTCTCTCTCTCTCTCTCTCTCTCTCTCTCTCACTCTGACACCTCATATCCAATTGATTGATGGATTCATTCTTGGTGTCCTGCGAGTTACTTTAGAGGTTAATGCTTTTGAAACAGTAAGTAGAGCTGAAAGATTTGACAGATTCTGATTCTGGTTATTGTCCTGGTTTTGATTTTTTCTTAGTATTTCACTAAGAAAAAAAAGTCTGTTGGAAGGTTCCCCCCTTTATTTTTCATTTTCAGATTTCTGCTGCCTTAACCCGTCATTTGTCATGAATCGGAGTGCTGAATGACTGAATGTCCCTTCCATCCATCTACAATAGATGACTAAGACTGATATGAGAGCAGGTCAGCCTGCCTGCAGCCCTGATGTAGTATCAGTTCGCATGGTGCATCGGTGCGTGACTCTGTTGTCAAAAGCTGTGACAAGCTGTGGGGTCATGAAGGCACTTCATGGGTAAAAGTATGTACTCCCTGACAGGTTTTCTACCACTCTGAAAGGCCCCATTTCCCCCCGTGTAAAGACACGCTATCCCCGAAACATTTAACATTCTTACAAGCCCCCCTCTCCTGAAGCCCATGGTGAGAGTGACAGTTCTTGAGTGTAGTGACAGATTTGCCTTTCTGGCAGTTTAAAAAGCTAAATGTTCTGACAGTTTAGAGAGGTTCCCCCGTCTGACTGAGGGTTACCTGGATTCCTATGGTATTCATGCAGGTAAATGCGGGTACCTGTGTTGTCCTTGCATACCTCATGCAGGTTTTGGGAGTCTAAATGGACCTTAGACTATTTGTTATGCAGCAGACAATGAGCTTTTTAAAATAAGCGTGAAACTAAAAAGACTGTTTTGCATTCTTTTCCTCTACATAATTTTACTACACCAGTAGACCAGGGGATGTATATGAAAGTTATGTCAGTACTTTTAAAATTGTAAACCTAAATATGGCACACTTCTTTGTGTTTCTAGAAGAAGAATAAAAAAAATTAAAAAAAACTATTTCAGAAGAAGTCATTCATTTCCTCTCCTTTGTGAGTCCCGTCACTCACAGGGATCCTTTGACAGTATGAACTCTGGGTAAGTGAACCTGGTTTACTTGCAACAGTGCATCATACAAAATAACTACAAACACATTTGATTTATGACTTAACTGGACATGTTCTGAGAAACCATCAACCAGCCCTGAGGCTCAACCAAAACAGTAAAAACAAGCTGCAAGATGCTTTAATGGTTTGTAGAGCTGAGGGGAACTACAGAGTTGGGTAATAGTCATGACCATGAGTCAATTAAGTTATGTAGAGTGCAGGATGAAAATTGTAATCTTCGGTCTGCTGAGCTTTGTACACTATTAACCCTGACGACATCCAAACAATTTGATTTGGATTATTGGGAGTGTGCTTGGTTTGTAAAAAGACGTTGGTAGTATTTTTATTTATTATAATTTTAACTTAACATACTGTATAACCTAAAAAGCATTACAAAACTACACTGACTTCAAATGCGATTTATTCTTTTTTTGTCTATGCTTTTTCTTTAGTCAGTTCCATTGACAGCATCTTTAATTTTGCTTTCTTTTCAGTCATACTTTATTTTTTTTAGTACATTTTATACAAATTGAATGCAACACAAAAGAAAATCCTCAATAAATAATTGTTATAAATGACGGACTCATTCTCATACTTCTGACTGGAATAGGTTACCTCTCTATTTGCACACCTTAATACCCCCTGTTTATGTTTCTAGTCTCCTTTTCCATAATTTCATTGTTCTTGTGTATGGTTGTAATTTCTTTTTCCAGAATAATCTGTTTCTTTTGTTTCTTTCTTTCTTTTCCCTTTTTTTTTTTTTTTTTTTTTTTTTCTTTTCCCTTTTTTTTTTTTTTTTTTTTTTCTAAAAACATGTAAGCCAACTTGTGAACAGTTGTCTCCAATCTTTTGCCCAGTGAGCCGCTCCTGAGCTACTGGTCGGTGATCCCTGCTATAGAAGGATTGGGGGGAGAGGGGAACTTTGAAGCAAGTTTGTCTATGTATTTATGTCAAGTTTTGTACTTTGTTTGTGTTTGTATATTGTCATTGTAAACTGTGTTTTAAAGCAATTGCAGCTAAGATATATTCTTCTTAGGCAAAGAGAAAACAGTGCATTACAATAGTCAGTCCGGCAGTTCATAAAAGTATCTGTGTGTCGACTTGAAAGAAAAACAGTTGCACTCTGGCAGTGTTCTTAAATGCGTTCTTACATATGTTTCTGATGTGACACTAAAAACTGAGATCTGAGTCAAAGATAACTCCTATGCTCTTGTTGACATAGGTTTAATGCTTGCAATGCTTTACACTGAGTTTTGTTCTCTTTGAGTTTGTTTTTTTTTCATGTCCAAGAGCTGTAGCTCTATTGCTTGATATCTAAAACACATTTAAAAAGGGTAGGCCTCAGGAGATACAGTGATGTATAGATGTGTGTCATCTGCATAGAAGTTGATCAACCCACATTCATGATTAAGATTCAGTTTTTAATGTGCATAGGATGGTGTAATATTTAATCTTCTTTTTTTTCTCCGACAAGAAACAAGGAGTTTTATGAATTATGCATAAAATCACTGGACACATTTTTTAAAAGTTGGTGGAGAGGTGGTGCATTGCCAAATGAGGGAACCCATTAAATACTGGCAAGGATCCAGATCGCTTTCTTAATAATAATGAAAACTTTGAGAGGGCATTGACCTAGTCGCTCAGTGTGTCTGTTATCTCACAATCATTGTATGTTTTGTCATGTCTAATTTTCACAATGTGGCGACGGTTGTCAAGTGATCAGGGCAATGTGTCATTTGACTCTCACCATGTTTTTTTTGTATTTCATGGTATGCTGATTACTATGAGATGTGTCACATGTGACTCTCAGCAGTCTCCCAGCAGGTATGCAGACTCTTCACTGATTGGCTGCTTAGATACTCATCTGCCAGGTGTAATAAAATATTTGATCAATGCCTCTTTCTAAGAAAAGGCCTGGAGCAGTTCAGCATGTTTTCATTCAAAATGATTGTACAGTTTTAATGAAAATTGTGTATGTTTTAACGTGAAGACGTTGTTCAAGCCTCTTAACAAAACAGCAATACACAAACATATGTCTAGACAAAAACAAAAGACTGATTATTTGACCTTTTGTTCTTAATGTGGAATGATTTAGCCTACTGATGGGCCTGAGGCTCCTCAACCTATCACTTACCAGTTCAGTTAGTTGTGTAACACGTGGACGATATAGATCTGAGAGCAAAGATAGGAGTGAGATAAGTCAACGTTCCCATACCTGTTTTGCACTGTTTAGCCTGAAGCTCCTCTGCCTGGTTTCTTCTCAACTAAAAGCTAAAACAGAAAAACACAAGACAGTAAGAGTGTATGTTCATGAATATGTTCTGTATCTGCAACTATCCTTGAACAACAAACATACCCTTTCCATTTTTCTGTGGAAAAATCACATGCTGGTACTTACATCAGATATATGATCTCTTACTAAATATGAGTCACTTATTCCATGAATCAGATGTAGATATACAGTATTTTTGCTGTTGCCATGACCTGAGTTTTATCTTAGAACAGGAAACATTTTAAAATGTAATTATAATAGAAACAGTTATAGCATGAAAAATAATTCATTTAAAACAGCAAACTGAAGATCTGTCATGGTGGCAGGTCTGGCACTATATGTGAACTGAATTTGCCCATTTGCGCGTATGTACTTTGTGTAACTATGGATGAAGAGACTTGCTATGATATGTGCATTATATACATACTCGGTCTGAAATGAGCGTGTAGACCCCTGGAAAGCACTCACAGTACAGTATAATACCTCTACTGTGCATTAGCAAGGTAACTGAAGTACCTGTGCAGCTTCCTAATGTATGTTATCTCAGTATTGCGTAACAGACAGGTTTAGTCTTGTGATTATCTCTTTTCATCTGGTGCCAGGCTTCTTGTTGCCTCTGATTGGACGATTGTGTTATCAGTGGGGCCCAGGAGCTGCCTGCTGCCCTGATGGAGTGACAAGAAACATCTACAACCACAATACAAAAAAAATCTGTGGCATGCACGCTTGAACTTCTGGAGCTTTTCTGACACCACAAAGAGTCAGGTGATACCACGCTCAAGTCCTCATGCTTGAAAGACAAAACTGGGTTATTGTTTGTCAGTGCATTCCCATACTAATATGTCACGATGAGAGATTAGTTGATCTGGAAACCCCATTAGAATGACCATAAAAAATGGCAAAACTGTAAATAGTGTCTTCATCAAAAATCTGAAGAATTATGTATAAGAAGGAATGAAAAATGGTAAATGATTTTTAAATCTGTTATTTTACATATATTCGCTTTTTTATTTATTGCAATCACAGTAAAAAAACAAAACATTAATGTACATGTTTATTGCAAATGAATAAATAAATAAATGAGCCAAAACTGTAAAAAAAAGAAAAAAAAAAAGAAATAAATCCGTATAAAAAATATGTATTTTTACAAATGGTGATTTGTTCCTTTACAATGTATGACCATCAAATTACAATTTTTCAGAAGTTAAAAATGTCTTTGATTAACAGACATTTCCTGTTATTTTCATTGTTTTGTGTTACAATATTCCACCTTTTTTTAAAAACATGTTTTTGCTGCTAGATATTTACAGATTTTTTTGGATGTTTTTTTTTTTTTTTTTTTTTTTTTTTTTTTTACAGCATAGTAAGGTCAAGTCCTTACAATATTATAGAGAGAAACTCATTTTAACCCTTTTACTAAACTTTAATGTATGCTACCACACTGCAAGTAAAATGTCCTGGATTCAAAACCTTTACGTACTAAAGTATGGGCAGAATTGATCAAAAACTAAATCTGAGACAAAAAAAGTTACTAAAAGTTGTCAACATAAAATGATTAAAGTTGCTGGAGATAGTTTTATCTGTAGCTTAATAATCACGACTTTCCAAGTAAACCAACCCTGTTAACATACAAATTTTAGCTCGTGGAAGTGACTGAATGCTACTACAAGGTTAAAAGTATTGCAACATTTCTGTGGAACCGAAAGTGTTTTAGGAATTGTTAGCGAACATCTCAAATGAATACCATAATGATAAGGATGCTTTGTATTTTTACTAGCACGAGACTCACACAAGACACCAAGTGTCTGCAACGTTTTTTTTCAGTTGAGTAAGCTCTGGAATGACAGCAACTCCTGGCATCTTACTGACATTTAACAGAAAAACACTATAATTCTTGTAAATAATGGTAAATAATGATAATAAAGTAAATGATGGATGAATTGCACCACCTAGAGTCAAAATTTAAATGTCATTAAATCAATTATCATATTCTCCAGGGATCAGAGATGCTTTGGGTGGAGCGCAGCATTGGTTTAGATCAGGTGTTCAACATGAGAGGACTTTATCTAATTTTTCAACTTGCAATGTCCATGTTTCAGTTTTTGTTCTCTGTAGCCAACATCCATTAAAGCTCCAACAAGAACTGCCAGATATGACCATTGGCAAATGGTTTATTATAAAGCACAACAAAGTCTATTTTGAGATGTAGTTGACTTGATATTATTATTTTTTAATTACTTTATTATTTGCTTACTGTGTTACATTTGCACACCTAAACTACTTGGTTTAGTGTAGGTGAAGATCATGGTTGTATTTAAAAGAGACCCTTTCACATGGTTGCTGCTAGATTGGATCAGCTCTGCTGTCTAACCCAACCTACCCTAACGACCAATCATAGAGCATCACTGCCACTGCATTCCTCTGGTTGATGCAATCTACTATCATTCCTTCTGCATCTGCAACAAACATGTTCTTGGTTACCAGGGTGATGGGTCCTGCCCCATCTAAATGGAGTGACTGAAAAGTTCTTAAAGACTTTACTTGCACCTATTTACAGGGCTGCAAGAGGACTGCCTAAACTTCGGCCATTTTAACCTCCTTGACCATTGCTGACAGTTTTTTGGTGATTTGGCTGGTCTAAAACCAGTCAATAAAGAGAATAAAAAACTAAGCAAAGGCAGGCATGGACCTTCTTTTTTAATGTTACTTTTATTTTATTTTAAATTCACAAGTATTTTTGAGTTTGATCCACTTGCTTAATGTGTACTCAATTTCTCATTTATTATCTGTTTCACTGTCAGTTTTGTAATACAATCAAATTGAAATAATTTGTAATGCTGTTTGTAAAATCCCTCGTTATTGCCTTAAAAATAATAACTGAATGCAGTTTGCTGAATCACAGACTAGTACCCCGAAATTGTAGACAAACTTACTTTATCATACTATTCTTTTATGCAGCATATCAATGTGTTATCTTTCTGTGTATGGTTCAGATTTAATTTGTTTAGACCTCTTAGTTACCTCCGCCAAGCGCGAAGTTATGTTTTTACCGGCGTTTGTCTGTCTGTCTGTCTGTCTGTCTGTCTGTCTGTCTGTCTGTCTGTCTGTCTGTCTGTCTGTTTGTTTGTTTGTTAGCAAGATAACTTGAAAAGTTCTGAAAGGATTCTGATGAAATTTTCAGGAAATGTTGATAATGTGACAAGGAACAG
>OMNN01040817.1:0-15625 GCA_900302755.1 Chromis chromis
ACATTTTCTTTAAAGTCTGTCTCATTGATGGGAATGACTCATCTCTTACTTTACTGGGACAATCAGTCTGTTGTGTGCATAGTAATGGCTAATAAACAGCAGGACAAACACAGATTTCCTATTTGTGTATGAAGTCAATATTTACAGACTGTGTGTATGGGATTGATGGTTGGGTGTTATTTCAGGGTAATATCTGCAAGCATCCTACCACTCGGAGACCTACACACACGATGGTATGCAGGTCTCCCAGGTCTTCCCCTCTTACCTTCCAAGAAGAGAGAGTAAATATCTCCAATGAAGAAGTGTTGCACTTGCACTTTCTCTATGGGAGGCGAACAGATGCTTCGGCAGGGTTATGGAAAAGGGTTTGGTGCTCGCAGCCAATCATACACAACCATGAATTATTAAATGCTACCTCCAGCAAAGCCTGGACTTTTTGTCCACCCACACACAGAAGACAGTCCCGGCTTTCATTGCAATCCAGGCGTTTGCTCTTGTCCTTGTTTAGCATTTGCAGCGTGGTCCCCAGGGGGAAAGCAGGCACAAAATTGTAGCTGTGTGCATGACAGACTTTCTCCCTCTGCAACACCACTGTGACCCCCGAAAAGTGCTCAGCCCCTGAATTTCCCTGTAGATTACTCAGCCTGTGTAGCGTATGTATGAATGCATGAAGGAAAACTGTGAAACTCATGTGTGTGGATGCGCGCCGACTGCCTCAGCAGCATCACAAATTGCTTGTGCTTAAGCAATCTGCTGTATATCCTCTGCTGACGTTAAATGAGACAATTGATTCTTTAAATTTACGGCAACGTTGCACTAATGCGATCTTTGCTGATAGTAAAGGTCACGACATGCACACATCAGATGAAACATGATTTTTACATTGCTTCTTCTAATAGACTCTTTTTTTTTTTTTGATCCAACCAGGAGTCACAACAACATATAGTCTTTTAATCTTTCTGACATTTTAGGGGTATAGCCACACAATCTAAAAGTGTTTCATTAAAATAATTGCTTTTTTGTTTGTTTTTTGACAGATGAGTCATTTAAGGTATAGGCAAACCAAAAACAAACCTTAATAGATTTTTTTTTAAAAAGAGAAAAAAAAGAAAAAGAAGTCTCAGACATATTTGTACAATACAAATACAGAAAAAAGTGCACCATTTGAAATTTCCTGATGCCCTTGCCTTGGTCATAGTCATCTGTGCTTCTACAACAGTTTACCTATTAAATCTAATTAGGCAGCACAAACTTTTGCCTTATTAACTTGGTAAACTCTTTTTGTTCTACTGTAGCAATATCATTGTTTCTTGAGGAAAATAGAAAAGGGGGATTGAAATAAGGGCCATGCACAGTCTTTCCTATCCCATAATGAGCATGAGAGTCATAGACAATGGGAACGTTGTGTCTCTAATCCAGTGAAGAGCCAAAATCCCACCAAGCAATAGAGTAGCTAATTACATAATCAAGTTAGCAGCTGGTGCGGTTTGCTGCACAATCAAATTGGCCAACTAGCTGTGGCGTTGTCTTTAAAAAGTCAAAGTTATTAGGCAGAACCTGGCGAATAGACAAACGTACATAGATTAAATGGTAAATACTGCATTTATTGAACAAGCCTTTAATTTACCCACATCTGTGAACAATAGGGAGGGAAGCAAACAAACAAGAATTCAGAAGCTGCCATCACCTTTAAAGAAATCATATAATTTCAGTATTCTCTTACCTCTTACACAAGCCTGTCATTATTGTAATTATTGATCACTTAGATTGTGACTTCAGACAATAAATAAGTTTCCAGTTCATATTTTATAGAAACAAGAGGCCTTGATTAAGGTAATGGGAACATTTTTAACCTTTTTCTTAACAGGAATGTTAACTGACAAATTGTTTATAATAATGCAAAGAAAACTAAACACCAAATGAAAACACTTGTTAATGGGCACTGTTGTCAAAACATTAACAAACAAGTACTTAAGCATTAAAAGATAAATAAATAAAAATAAAAATCATGTCTGGTTGGACAATAAGTCCTGGTTTGGAAACTGATCTGCCTACTCTTGCCACCCACATTCCGCAGTATATGCAGAGAACAATGAGCCATAAAGACTGATGTATTTGAATATACAATGAATATTAATGGAGTTTCAGTTTTTTTTGAGACATGAATGAGCAAACCACTGCTGCCTCTGTTATTTCAGGTGCTCCCCCTGAGCTCTGCCACCAAGGCATTTGGCAGCAGACATTTGACGTGATGATGGCCATGACTTGCCTTGTGACCATGGCAACCAAAGAAAGCACATGACACAAAACTACATAGAAGCTAATTGTACTTATTGTGAATATGAGTAAATTATACACCTCACTGTTAGCATTTAAAAAATGATTATGAAGTGAGCTTTGTCCCCACTAGGTTAATAAACATGTCTAAAATGTTAGTTACTAAAGATACAACATTAATCATTTCATATTACCACCCACTGTTTCTATTTTAAATTAAACTGCATGATAATATTAAAGGAGGTGGACAGCAGAAACATGTAGTGCACATGTTGCTGGTAGAATCTGATGCACCACACAGCCTTGACTCCAGAGTCACCCAGTCGAAATATAGAACAGCAGCTTTGTTAGGGGGAACAGCACAGTGGTGTAGCCACTTGCTCTCTGAAAGCACTTTAGAAAAAGCATTTCCACCAGAGGCTAATGTGCATTGCTCACACAAAGTTGAAGAACCGTTTCATCCTGGTAACCAGCAGCTCTTTGAAACAGTAAAAACAGAGGTGACAGGCATTTTCAATAGCATCTCAAGTCCTATACTTGCAGTCTGTTTAAAAATGTAAGCTGGTACGATTCTTATTTGCTTTACCGAGATTTGAAGACCTGTTCATCTCTATGGGCTATATTCAGCTATCAAATGTTCCTGTTGAGTCCTCATTTAAATCTTTACACCCTTCTCGACTGTGATTTCCTGAGGAAATTGGTCTTTTGAATAGATTTTGGAAATAACTGACCCCAGCTAAAACACGCTGGCCTGGCTGAAACAAAGCTTTTGCCCGGGTGATTTAGGCATGCATTAGTTTACTGTTCCACGTGTTAAAACAACCAATGTTTCAGACATCTGGCCTGGCTAATTCCTGTGTCAGTGCCTCTGCTCCCCACTCAGCTCCCTCTCATTAGCTTGACCTCTTACCCTGCAGTTTTAATAATCCACAATATTACTACCCCTTGTGACCCATGCATATTTATAAAGCCCTCATTATGCCATCACTCAAAGTAATCATTATCCTGGGGCCCATTATAGCAGATTTTTGGCACTATCCACCGCGGGACTGTTTTCCAATAGACACCAGCACAAACGAGCGTGCTTGGCAGACATTTACACCTTGGGGGATCACAGGGATCACAGGTGGCATTGAAGAGTGACAGAGAATAAACCTTGCATATATTGCTTGACATAAATAAGCAACATATTATATTAAAATTATCTGGCTGAAAGAGCATGGGGGATAAAATTATGTAGCTTGCTGTGATGGCTCAAAACAGAAAAGAGAGGCTTGGCTATAAACCTGAGCAATTTCATCTATCCCTGCCTTTAAGGACTCTATCCGAGACAGCGTTTCGAATACTTGTGCTCGCTTTCCAGCTCAATAACAACAGCTTTTATGTTTGCTTTATTTGCTTTTAGCTGTGTATTGATTGCTCCTGTTCCAACCGTTGTCTGAAAGTCAAAGATACAATGTCTATTGTTGTTCCCCAGTTGTATCCTGGTGTTCATATTGTTTGTATTTGTATCAGTGTGCACTCTTTGATTATGTTCCTCATTTGAGTCTGTTCTTCGGCGCTGCCTGCAGCTGTGCTACTGCTGGCCGGCTGTGGCTAACTCTTCCCTCTCTTGCTTTCTGCTTTGTTCTTGTACTTTGTAAAGAAGTACAAACAAACAAAGTTGAATGGTATGTTTTACTTTGAGAAACGCCCCCTACCTAAAGTCTACATTGGCTGATTGATCCTGACTCACCCCTTGCCAGCACATGACCACTTCTACTTCATGTAGCCGAATTTTTGATTATTTTAGTGGGTGATGTTCAGCAGAGACCAATTTTAGATAATTTAAGTTAATAATTTAATGGGTTGTCTACTAATCAATGGGTCAATCCCCAACTCCTTCATTTAAAAAGTCCAAGTGTCCCTGAGAAAGATACTTATACTCAAACTGCTCCTGATGATCAGACCACCACCTTCCACGAGCAAGTGATCGATGTGTATGAATGGTTAAAAAAAAGAGGAAAAATTGCCTGTAGTTTGTGTTTTGTCCTCTCTCCAGGTATCTCTGGATGCGGAGCTACATGTCTCTGATCTGCAGTTACTGATCTCACCGACCTCCCGAGTATTTATTGTTCTCTTACTCATTGTCTGTCTGTTTTTCTCTGCTACCTGTTTCCCTCTCCCCTTTACCCTCACCCCAACCAGTCGAGGCAGATGGCCACCTCCCTGAGCCTGGCTCTGCTGGAGGCTTTTTTTCCTGGTAAACGGGAGTTTTTTTCTTCATGCTGTAACAGCTCAAAAGGAATTATTTGGATCTGTCTGTTTCTCTCTGTAACCTGGTAAGGATTTCACCTTACCTTGAGATAATATATGTGGTGAATTGGCTCCATATAAATAAAAATGAAATGAAATGAAAAAATGGCCCACACTTATATGGGACCTTTTGACCTTCTATTGTTTGCTTTACAAGTGCTTTACGATGCATTTCCCACCTGTCCATTAAAATACACTCATATGGTGGCAGATGCAAGCAGATGCAAGACACATGACATTGAGATCAACATGGGTTTCAGTGTTTTGCCCAAGGACACATTGGTGCATGGTGGTATCGGGGACCAAATCAACAAAATGGAAATTAGTAGACAACCTGCTCTACCACCTGAGCCACGTCGACCTCAAATGGAGCAATTTAGAATTTATTCTAACACATCAGATCACATCAAGAACTGCAGAGGTTTGCTTGAGTCAGCTAATTTGTACCTTTTTGTTTGGCCTTAGTTCTAAGGGAAAGAAGAGTTGAAGAATTTGGAAAAAGGTAACAGAAAGTTCGGCTACCAGAATTCAATTATATATTGAATGTTATCTCAGGCAGGTTAGTGCCACAATAACCCAAGACATATTGAATACATTTGACAATAAACCAAACTGACAATATCTAAGGAGAGTAACACAGTTATTCTCATATTACTGTTATTCCATTCCTTTTAACTTAAAACTGATGCAGCACATCTTACTCCAGTAGCTACTGCGGGACATCTAGACTCATCTATAGTCATTCAGCAATAATATAATTTCATACAAATGAGTCTCCCTGTTTTGTTTAAGGCTCTTCCTTTTAGCCCTATGTTAGTCCTACACATTTATGGCTTATCTGACAAATACTGTGGAATAATCACAATCAGTATTCCTCCCTGAGATTTTCACATTTTTAACATCCATTAATTGAGGCTACAATCTCACATTAATTAAATACTGCGCGCACAGAGGCTTTGATAAATTCAAAAAAATAATGAATTCCACCAACTGTGCAAGAAAATGAATGGAGCCAATAGAGCCGTCGTAACAGTGATGTAGTGTTTTATAAGCAGAATAATTACACATAATGTATAATTACAGCTGAATGCACCATTTACCAAAGGGCTGTAGAAAAGGGTTATCTATGTTAGCATGTTTGGTGAAGCTGACTTTACTTAGCATATCTCACTTTAGTAATAACAGCTTGACAATCCTTGTCCTAAAAAACTTAAATAAAGGGGAAAAAAAACCTGCTTTACAGTTGCAAGCTGAAATGCAAAGCAAAAGTGGCTTATATCCCAAAACAAGTGTCTTCAGAGTAGGGATTCAATTTTTCATTAATTTACTCAGAAATGTGAAGGTTTTGTCAGGAAAGCTCTTGAGGGTATTACCTGCTTCACAATAGAGAGGCTGATTAAATGAAAAGTGGCAGTGTCACACACACAATGGTACATTGTGCATTCAGTGGCACAGAGGAGGTATTATGGCTATTTTGGAGATATAACCTTCAGTCTGTACCAAGGTTGCACTGTTCATCTAGTGCAGTGAAGAGGGGGTAAAGCCTGGCCAGTAGCTGAATTTTAATTCACTTAGACGAATCGTGAACAAAAATCTTAAATATTGTGGAATGCTTTGCGGTGCCTTGTTTTGCCTTGCTATAATTTTTATGCTCATTATCTAGCCAGAAAACTGAAAATAAATGCATGTTTGCTGCCAAATTTTTTGACACTGCGATATATCAAAACATCAAACCAATCCCTTATGGAATACGTACCAAAATAATTTTAAGTTGGTGAAAATGTGCTGTAACTTTGTTGTCAGGATTTTTGGACGGTTTGTGAATATTTGTAGAGTATATCCTCAAATAAACCATATGTATCATTGGTGTCTCACTAGCATGGTCATATCAGTGTCCAGCATTTGTTTGCTGGTGTCATGTTTGAGCGTCTAGGCTACCTGCAGTGGAAACTTCCTCCAAGTGTTGAATTTTGCTGCAAAGGATGCTGCACTCTATGACCTTCTGAATATTTTAAATAAAAAGGCATGAATCTTGAAAAGATCATGAAAAACTTAGGACCCCATCCCAGTGTTGGTGGTTCAAAAAGTTACACTGAGAACAATTTTTGCAAGACTTCAGATGTTACTTTATCTTGCAAACTGTGTAAACTGTAATGTAAATGTTTAAAATGAAATAATACCTTATAGCACTCTTAAAGCGCATCTCAATTATGTTTAACAAACTACATGCATACAGTCTCCATCTGTGGCAATTTATATGTGCATACGTACAATATCATTCCGATGATGAAGCAGTAGAGGGGATGAGGGACAATGGGTGAGAGATGAAGATAACAAGCGAGAAAGGCTGGATTTAAAATCCCAGACTGAATTTGAATTCAGGACATTGCACATACTGGATAAGTATTTCATTTTTGTAAGCTTGATGTCTCAGCAGGGAAATTATATAATATATACACTAAAGGGGTCTTAACAGGGTTGGTTGCATGCAGATATATAATATATGTATTTGGCATCTCTCCCTGTCCGGTCCTTCTTCCTAATAACTCTATGCCTCACTTTTTTATTTATTTGTTCTTGGTTTGTTTGTGCTGTCAGTTCCTGATAGACAGGTAGCAGTGATATTTCCATAATGATGAATGTAGACACGATGGCAAGACCCTGATGTTTTCTTCTTCTTCTTTTTTTAAGTTGTTGTCAGTTCACAACTGGGAGGTGGCAGCATAAAAATAGTGAGACTCCTAGATTCTCTTGCACAATTCTGCATGATTTTACTTCATTTGGATCAGGATAGCTCACTGCATTTATATCTACAGTCAATATGTATGATAAGATGTATCTGGGACACTTCAACATCCATGTGCGTTGCCATGGTTATTGTATGTTATTTGTCAACTGTGTTCTTGAAGTGTTTCTTATTTATTGATCGTACTACTTCCTTTCACCGTCATGCTATTTCTGGAATTAGCTGGCTGGCTTTGGCTTAATTAATAATTAGGTGGGTTTTTTATGCTCCCTTCACATTTCTCTTCACTGTGGGCTCATTTTTCACTATAAAACAACAAACAAAAGAGTCCTGCAAAATATGTAAACAGCACAACCATAGCTAGAACTACAGAGAACTCAAAAATGTCTTCTGTGCTGTATGACACATAATAATCCCATCTTTTTTTAAAGAAAAAAATAAAAGTTGAATCTGTTTATTAATTTTATAAAAATCAACATATACAACATTTGGGGGCAGTGGTGGCGCAACAGGTTAAGCCCCTGGGCTACTGATCAGAAGGTCAGAGGAGGGAGGAAGAGTCACTTTTGGGCCCTTGAGCAAGGCCCTTAACCCCTGACTGCTCCCCGGGCGCTGCACTGCGGCAGCCCACTGCTCCTAGTATGTATAGTTAAGGTTAACTTTGAATAGGATGGGTCAATGCAGAGAAGGAATTTCCCCAAGGGGATCAATAAAGGTTAGATTTTTATTTTTTTTTCAAGTGCCAACAGGCATCACCAATACTGGAAAAAAATGGTGGCTCTACATACTATAGATATTTTATTAACTTAAGTTAGTCATCAAGTCATCAAGTGTCCATCTGGTGTTTCATTGCCTCCCCTAATCTGAAACTCCCCATCAGTCAGCTAGGACTGAAGAAGCCTCTTGGATAAAAGGTGAAACATTTTATGTATATTTTTTAACATTTTATGTATGTATTTATATTTTATGTACTTTTGGTGAAGCAACCGTCTTCTTTCATTTCATTTCTATGTCATGGCTTGAAGTCCAGTTGTGAAGAGTTTACAACCTAACAAAATGCTGAGCTCAGATTTGATTTAGTCCTTGAAAAAAAGTAGAATACACGTATCAGGAACACAGCAGAAAGTCTGGGAGACCTGGATTAGATATTTTTAGTGGAGTAAGAGGGTTATTTAGAGAGCTTTCTGAAGAAGGCTGGTCAATGTGGCACCAGTGTTCATTCCGCTGCACCAGAGCCACAGGATGTCAGCCTCCGGGGGCTCTAAGTGTTCGTGTTTGTGTGTTTCAAAGGGATGCACTGAGCTGCAAACCTGGAGGCATTCCAGATTATCCATTTCTAAGCTTCAATATTTTTATGTGTGTGTGGCACACATGTGAACAGACCCACAAATATCCACACACATATACATCCTGCGGCACAGAGCACGAGTGGATCCAGATGAATGGATGAATGACTTTCACTGATCCTCTTCAGGGTTCATAAGATCCCTAGTGGTCTGATCTGTTAAATTTGTTGGGTAAAATGAAACTTGTGCATCACATGTTTTCCAACTCCAGTTGTGATTGGTTAATGACTTTGAAGGTGTGTATAGGTTCCTGGGAGCTGATTGGCTGCAGCCTCCAGCCAGAGGGTTTGGAACGCCTGCTGTACCCTGCAGAGTCTCCTCTTCATCTACCGGACTCTTCATCTAACTGTAAATAGCATCATTTAAAACAGCCCTGGGACTGTGTAGGATGTTTGTGTAGGGTTTTGGTTTAAGCTCCCTTTTCAGCTAATATATTTCTTTATATAATAAATGTAATTTCCCTTACCTGCCAAAGCAACAAGCTAAGGAGATTGGGAATTTTCAACTCAGCTTAGGTTCATTATATAATTTTTGAAAAAAAGAGACAGGCTGAGACCAGCAAAATATATCAAACAGTCATCGTTTAAGTGATATGGCAAAGGAGGTAGCTGTCCCACCATTCATTCATTTGGACATATAAAAACATCAATACATAGTAAAGTTAACCAACTAACCCTAATTACTAGAAGTTGAACAGAGCAGACCCATCTTTACAGACATAAAACTGCTATCATGATGTACGAATGCCTGATTCCACTTCCTCTCCAGATAAACTTTTGGAAAAGGTTGAATAAAGTTCTTAAAACATACTAATGGTGGCAGTGGTGGCCCCCCCTGGCTTCTGATCAGAGGGTCGGGGCATCGAGCCCCCCGTTGCGGCCACTGTTGGGCCCTTGAGCAAGGCCCTTAACCCTGACTGCTCCCCAGGTGCTGCACTGCGGCAGCCCACTGCTCCTAACACAATAGGTCAAATGCAGAGAATGAATTTCCCCAAGGGGATCAATAAAGTATAAATTATTATTATTACTATTATTATTATTAATGGCGATGGAAGCCTTCTGTCCTACAATTTGTGCATAGCAGGCTATTGCTATCAGTTCTTAAATTTTATCTCCAATGTTTTCAGCTGCAGCCAATTTTAAGAGGGATAAATTTAATATCACACTTGAGGGATTAACATGGACTTAGCGGGCCATAGTGGTTACAAGACATCTTATTTTCCAATATATTAAAGCTCAGGTTTAGACTCATTTTTCCTGATCCAAAATTAAATTTTAAGGTAAACGGTAAAGATGTTAAATACAAACAGTCAGGACATTTTCAGTGAATCTAAATCCTGATCTTCCAAAGGTATCTTTATGTATGTATTTTTTAGCTTTCAGGGACTTTGTCAGCAGTTTAATGTTCAAAGCACATCGTTTTGTCTCTATTTACAATTGGAATTTGCTATTTGGCCTCTCAAATGGGGAAAGGGAACAGAGAGACACCTAATCACAGATTATCTGAAATATCTGAAAATTATTATTCAGGGCATTTGCGTCATGCTGAACACACTTTATCAAGCTCAATTGTACAAGGACATGGAAGAGGGACTTAACATCACATGAATAAATAATAAATGATCGAGATTGGGTTCGGTCAACATCATACATTAAAAAAAAAAAATCATGCATTGATTTATTTCATGCTCTACCATAGAATATATTGTATCCCTTTCCCTAATGCATAAAATGGGTTTAACCTTTGCAAACTTAGTATCTTCCCATGGGGTTCTAAATTCCAATAAACATATAATTTGGGAATGTAAACAAGTATATACCCTTTGGAAAAATGTAGTGTATACCTTGTCCAAAGAGAGAATGACGAGGATTTCTTTGGATCCTAAGCTGTTCTGTTTAATTATCACTCACATGTGGACTTCAATAGAGCACAGTGCTGGTTGCTGTTTCCTAGTCAAGCAGCGTTTTTCTAAAAATCTCTCAGTAACAAAGTGGTTACATTAATTTAAAGATGTGATT
This sequence comes from Chromis chromis, assembly GCA_900302755.1. Classification (NCBI taxonomy): domain Eukaryota; kingdom Metazoa; phylum Chordata; class Actinopteri; family Pomacentridae; genus Chromis; species Chromis chromis. The sequence goes on from OMNN01040817.1 coordinate 10,683, forward strand.
GTCTACAACCAGGATACACAGGGCAAAGACTTCTAGGAAGGTGCTATGACAACCATTGGAACATTACCTGACACATGAGTATTCTGCTTAATAGTTATCTGAATTGAACTCATAGCTGTCAGTGTTCGTATTTTTATATTTTCTGCTCTGGCTTTGAATATGTATTTAGCTGTGCTTGTTAAATTGAACAAATGAAATGATCTGAAATGCTGAAAATTTATGCCCACTCGGGGTGGGTGGAGGATCATTGGGATTTGTCATAGATGCGTGTTCATGCATGTTTGGCCTTTTGAAGAATTAACCGTTTTCAATAAAAAAGTTGCTCAAAAAATAAAACCAGAATATCTTACCATGTATAAAGAACATGGTGTCACTATACAGTACCAATATAATGTACAGTGCAAGTTTTCTTCAGTTCAGCTGTTCAAAATCTTAGTCATCACACCATACCAGTCATCTGATCAGCCCCAAATTAATTCTGCAGCATGAAAACAACCCCAAACATACAGTCAGAGACATAAAGAGCTATCTTCAGCAACAAGAACAAGGAGTCCTATACAACAGATGGTGTGGCCCCCACAGAGTCCTGATCTCAGCTTCATTGAGTCAGTCTGGGATTACATGAAAAGACAGAAGACAGTAAGACAGCCTAACTGCACAAAAGAACAGCAGCAAGTTCAATCTACCTGCAAAGAACCTTGAAAAACTTGATGCAATTGTACCTGGGAGAATTGGTGCAGCTTTATACGCAAAGGGTGGTTGCATCACATTTATTCAGGATTTCTATTTACTTGTGTTAGTTCTGATAAATAGAAAAGCTTCATCGCATTATATTTGTATGAAAGCATCTTCTCTTGACTTTAGCATCTTACAGTACCATGTAAAATGTTAAATGAGAACTAGAAATACACATCTAGTCTATTCAGCTTGGTTTGTTTACTATCAAGCTTGTACGTCTGAGAAATACTGTATATTCCTTTCAAAGCCTGAAGACACATTCTCAGAAGTAGCACCTGCAGCAGGTGAATCCCCTTGGATCTCTGAATGTTACATTATTCCATATCACCTAGTACAGTCAAAGAGACCTGTCAGAATGGGGATAAAGTCAGTTTATTCTTAAAGGCACCCTTCCCTTTAATGCTTACAGTGATAACTGAAGGTTACCCGCTGAATAGAGCTGCCATGATAATTGACATTTAGTGATGAAATGCCTCACACAATGAATGCTAAAGGGGTAACTAATTACTGCCTATCCAAGTGTCAATAGCGTCATCTGCTCTCTTCTAAATGTCAGTTTTACATTGAAATGCTGGAGGCACGGCTGCCAAGCGCTAATGGCTAGTTATTGGCAGCATGAGCTTTGGAGCACACTCTCAGGTACGGTATGACGGACATTGTGACAGCTCTCATCCCCATGCTGCTGTTTGTCCTTAAAGCTGCAATAAGTGAAATTTTCACATTTTCAAATCCATAAATGACCATCCTTCATCAGCTGCTGTCATTAGGCGAGTCTCTCTCTCAGTGTGTTGGTTTCTTTGCACAACATGCAGCAGTGTAATCTGTATAGTGTCCATACATTCTGCGGTCATGAGCTAGTCCCAACCACTATCAAAAGGCATGCATCACATGGACTCTAGAACGCACCGTAAGGAATGTCAGAGTGACACTGGGTCAAGACTGTCCTGTCCATGTGGCTTAAATAACTCTGTAGCTGCTCTGGGTTTCACCAACCACTCAACTAGCAGGGCTGGAAAATCCTGGTCCCCGAAAGTAAAAATCCTTTTCCGTTCTAGATGTTTCCCTCTTCCAACACACCTGATTCAAATGACCAGGATCGTTACCAGGCTTCTGCAGAGCTTGATGATGAGCTGATCATTTGAATCAGGTGTGTTGGAAGAGGGAAACATCTAGAACAGAAAAGGATTTTTACTTTTGGGGACCAGGATTTTCCAGCCCTGCCCCCTGGTCTAGCTGGTGTATCAGTGATGACATCTTGGCTCCCTCTACTGAACTCTGTGAGGAAAGCTGCCAATCGTTACCCAATGTCTGTCTGAGTTGTGCCGTCGCTGTCAGATCTCTGCTGTCCGTCTCTCTCCTGTTCGCTAACGCTAACGTCCTCCTGCAGGCGTCAGGCCCACCTCTGCGTCCTCGCCGCCAACTGTGACGAGCCCATGTACGTGAAGCTGGTGGAGGCTCTCTGCGCCGAGCACCAGATCAACCTGATCAAGGTGAGACATCATGTTGTTGTTTCCACTGAGGCTGCATCGCTGATGATAAACTGGCTCCCTCTACTGAACTCTGTGAGGAGATCGCCTCTGTTACCCAATAATGTCTGAGATGCAGCCGCTAGCTTCACAACAGTCAGACCTTCAGGTGCTTTTCATGATGCTGGTCCGTCTCCTCGTGTCTCAGCTCCTCCCTGAGGATGGAGAAGCTGCTGTGATGAGAATCCTTCAGTCTGTCGGCTTTAATGAACTGCAGTTTACTGGGAAGCAAACATGTTGAGTTAAAGTGTAAATCATGTAGGTTCAAGAAGGACAGAAGCATCCTCTGGTCAGACTAATGAAAACGTGGGACTTGGAGGTCATTATTGAACCATTAGTCCGTGCAGGAATCTACTAGAAATCTGATTTATGACTTAACATCTGTCTGTTATTGATCTGAGTCTGTTAAATAGAGTTTACTATTTGTGGATCAGCAGACAGTAGTTCTATTGAGCTGTTACTGTTTTAATTAGGTGTTCTGGTTTTCTTCATGTTTGCTTCCATTTACCATCAAATCAAACCTGAACTTGGAGCTGCAGAGTTTCTGCTTCATTAAAGACTCCAGTGGAGGATGTTTCTGTTTAGTTGGTGTTTAAACATTTAAATTCTGCTGATTGGTTCTGTCAGTAAAGTGAAGCATGACTCATCTAATGCTATAATATATGACCAGGTTTCTGCATCTCCCTGATTATATTCTAGTTGGCAGGACTTTAACGGCACCTGAGTACTACTTCTAGCGCTGTGTTACGGTCCTCCCAGCAGGAAAACGAGCGGATTGTGATCGGTGTAAACAATTACAGGAGCAATAGCTGAACCGACATAAACCTCAAAATGCTCCAAAGCCATAACAAGTGCAAGAGCTTCCTTTTCAATGGTTGAGTACCATTTCTGGTGGACATCAAGTTTCCTAGAAAAATAAGAAACTGGATGCTCAACCAGTCAGATAATTATGAGTTAATGTTTTAACAGTGAAGAGCATCCTTCAGTGAAGCAGACCTGCTGGTTTGAAGTGAAGCAGCGTCAGGATGCTTCAGTAAAATGTTTATCAGCTGTAAAGTTCCTGAACATCGGTTTAGTGTCACACCAGAGGAGTTGGTCCATGTTGGTGCAGCTTCCTACAGTCTCTACAGCAGAGGTGATGAACAGGGGAAGGGATCACAGGGTACGATACCATTTAGACTATTTTTGGGTCGTTCTAGTCTTGTTTTGGCTCATTTTGGACAATTTTTAGGTACATGTACATGAATTTTTAGTCATTTTCAACAATTATCAGGTCATTTTTTGACCGTTTTCATTTTGACATGTTTTCTTGTCATTTTATTTACATTTTGAGACATTTTGTCGTCATTTTCTTTAAATTTTTTTGTTTTTATTTTGGGCATATATTAAATTTTTGTTTTACTTTTGTCATTTTGGACTTTATTGTCCTATCTGACAACTTTTAGGTCTTTTTTTTCCAACTAACTTTCAGTCATTTTCATCACTTTTGTCATTTTTTTTTAGTCACTTTCAACATTTGTTTTTGTCAGAAGTGGAAAATGCAACGTTAGCATGACCCATAGAGACGCATGACACACATTCAGTGGTTCAAACCCTTAGACACGCATGGAAAGGGGTTTTGCTTTGTCCAGCCATCCTCAGTGGTTCCACGTTTAGACCCTCTTGTAGACCTGTACATGAGTTTATTCACCGTTGGCTCCTCAGGCTGCGTTTAAATAACCAAAAGATCCTCTACGATGAGTCGGCATCATGAAAAGCACCAACGTCTCAAATCAAACTAGTGTCGGGGCTGAAGGGGGACGCAGGTCTTGGATTTAACGTTTCACTGTCTTGTCTGCTGCAGGTCGACGACAACAAGAAGCTCGGCGAGTGGGTTGGTCTGTGCAAGATCGACCGTGAGGGCAAACCCCGCAAGGTGGTGGGCTGCAGCTGTGTGGTGGTGAAGGTGAGCCTCTACAGCGTTAACGTGTTTAATGCCAGACAAGTGCAGCTGCTGAGCCTGGTGGCCTGCAGCTGGTTTAATCCTGGCTAGATGACGGCCTGAGTACGAGCCCCGACCTCCACCAGTGACGTCTGGGGTCCCTGAGAAGGGCTACATGCAGAACCTGAACCCAGAAAACACCATCAGTCTGTTGAACTGATGCTCGACACATGCAGGGATGTTGAGTTTGGAGCAGGGGTCTTCATCCCAGGGGGTCCGCGGAGGCACTGCAGGGGGGTCGCTAAAGTTAGACATTTTCCTATAGTCGGCTAGATCTATATTGCCTCCGCATTTTTTTCCAACAAATTTAAATAGAGATATAGAATAGGTAGATAGCTGTGGCAGATAGCTGTGGGTCTTTGGTCATTTACACACAGCAATGAAAGGAAATTGCAGGTTAGCTCGGCTTTCTAAGCAAATTAAATCACGTCTTAACACGGGAGAAAACTGCAGAGCCTGTGCAGTGCTAGGAGAAAAAACGGCACACGAGGTGCGTTCAGGGACATTAAGGAAAAAACAGTAACATTCAATTTACTCTGTAAAATGGAAAAACACATACTGAATAAACCAAACAACATTGTACTCAGAATATGAGGGCTTTCTAACAGACGGGGTCTAGAAACGCCCCTGCATATATAGCACCAGTTTAATTCATATAAAACCATTTTATATAATATATATAAGTAGGGGGTCCCCAC